>BSBK01000059.1:807500-1060000 GCA_027943335.1 Chamaecyparis obtusa | reverse complement strand
TCTTAGTCGATACTCTAATTGGGTGTATGCATTGTGTAAAACCAGTGAATTAGATGGAACATTGCATCAGTGGTTGGAAGTCAAAAAGGTTTGAATGTTGTTAAACTCAGGTCTGTGAACATTAACGAGGCCCTAAATCAGTTACATGTCATATGTTTAGTTAATAGATTTTTGATGCCTATGTAGTTACTGTTCATGTATTTAGATAGAGAAGCAGAGAAATGTGTTAGCAGTAGTAACAATGCACAACTTGAAATTGAAACACAGTCTTGATTGAGGTTACCATCTTGTTACAGTCTTCCTGATAAACTACAGTCACTAAAGGCACCCGCTGTTAAAGTAGTCCAGATTGAACCGACTCTAATCTGATCAATTAGATCAAAGGTTCTCTGAGACAATCAGCAGCGTTGGAAATTAGTGGTTGAAGTTAGTTAGAAGACTTAGTATTGTCAGACAACATGTTTCATGGTCTTATTCAAACCCAGTGACCATAGGAAACAAGAGAATATTGTTGCAGGAATTAGTAGAATTTGACTGGTGTTGCAATTTAGATCTTTATGAACATTCTGGAGCTATAATTGCAAGTAGAAAACAGATGTTGTTAACTTGTTAACTGTATTGGGGTTTAATCAAAGAAGAGCCACAAGTTTGTTTTAAGTAGTGGTCAAGTTTAGCTTTCCTAGAAATTAGCACACTGAATTTATAGAAATGAAGGTACTACCTTTGACATATGGCAAAGTGCTTTGGCATCAGTATCATGGTAGCCCTCTGCAAGATCCTTTGAAACAACTTCTGTCAGAACAGCTGCTGCTACCTTCCTTGTAATATCTCGAATACTGTATACAATCGTTAGCACATGCAATGGACTAGATAATAAGAAATAATTATGTTATATATATATATATATATATATATATATATATATATATATATATATATATATATATATATATATATATATATATATATATATATATATATATATATATATATATATATATATATATATATATATATATATATATATATATATATATATTCTTTGGATTGAAACTAAAATACCTAGATATTGAAGGATATATAGTTCCATTTAATACTTCTTTCTCTTCCATGTATCCGGCTAGGCTGCAGTGTCAATACAAATGGAAAAAATATTGAGAAAGTTCATTATGAACAAGAACTGTAACGCAGTAGGAGTCCCTACCTAATGCAAAAAAAATAAAAAAATAGCAGAGATCAATAGGAAATGTTGATCTCCAGTGTGGAGGCTACAGGGTGCAGTCGAAATGAGTGAATTGTGTAATGATAAGTTAGTAATAACTTTATTTTTTTATTTTTATGTTCCTTTAGTAATATGATCTGCAGAATCTATAAGAGGTAATCTACATGCATTTATTTAAGAAGAGGGTCATGTGATGTAGTTATAATATAACTGTTAACATTAACATCAATTATTTGGATTTCTAATTTCATTGTTCAGAAAAGTTGCAAACATCAAAGGTGTATTTGTCAAATTAATAGTTGATGACATAATTTATATTACAGCAATAAAAAACTTAAGTGTGTTTTTAGCTTATTTAAATCTAGTATATGATTATTATCCACAATTAGAATGTAAGCAATCCACAACGCAGTATAGGGAAGTAAATGATGCATTCTCAATGTGGCTTGTGAGAACCATGGAAGGTGATAAATTAAAAAGTATATTTGATGCAGATCCATTTCTGAATGCTTGTAACAATCTGTAGCTTCACATAAATAATCAGCTCAATAAGAGGTGTCATTAACTATTAATTTTGTATTGTTCCTACTGCTAAACACGGTTCTCTTATGTATCCTGTTTAATTAGATTTTTGCATTGTTACTACATGAGAAGAGATGCTACATATCAATAATATTTATTGGTGTCTTCTATGCAACCTTTCTTAGCTTCTATACATAAAGTGCACAGAACAAAAAGTTAAATAAATTTACAGTCATGCATGCTATCTGCACTTAGAGCCATCATAACCCCAGTAAGGAGAACAAACTGAAAATGTGCATTTCCCTTTGAGATAAACTATTATGTATTTTAACAAAATAGTCAAGTAGAAGAACACAGCATCACTTAGCTCAAGCTGAGTAAAAAGTTGATAGAAATATCCCCAACTCTAAAGAACAAAAGACTTGTACTTTTCATATACCATTTTTCACAGTTCCACCACACACAACAATGCTAATGACAAAAAGCTCTTGCATTTTAGCATATGTAAATATTGTAATATGCATTGGCAATGCAATTCTACTTTTGTTCTACACGATGTAAAGCTTTCTCACGCTTGCTACTCAAGGTGAGTAATGAATTCTCGAAGTTGTTTTAGGTCTAGCTCTTGAAGGATATCTACTATGATATTTGTCTATATTTGACATTTCTAAGTTAGTAGGTTGTTTATCCATAGACTTGGCCCAAATAGAATTTGATGTAAATTGGAATTTCAATTAATAAACACAATCTACACAAGTTATAAATTTAAGAGTATACAACATGATGTGACAGTGATATTATAGGCCACTCCCATTTATTTAATGATTATGTAGTTATGCATCTTATGGATTTAGCCTTTAGGTACATGTTATAAGGAAGTCTGTATGCAGTGTGGATACCATGAATGGTTTGCTTCAAGTACTTCCTATAGTTCCTTCTGTTTTAGTGACTTTCTAGATGATCTGACTTTGGAGTAAACCTCAATCTTGCAAGAATGGTTGTTAGAGGCGAGTTAGCAGCTTTGAGCTCCAAGATGAAAAGACAATTCAGCAAATGTGGTAAACACAAACATTTAATTAAGTTTGGTAAAATAAAGACAAAATAGTTTTGAGATCTGGAGATGCCTTTTATATTGAAAAATGTTGTTGACAATTTCTATGCCTCCCTATAGTTGCAATTGGTACATCCCCATATTTAGACCTTTTTTCTAGGGATTCAAAGTGGGCATACATCTTCTTTTGATTAAATATACATATGGAAAGGAAGTTCAATGTAAGGACAGTTTGAGATGATCATCCTCATGGAGATGAAGCATTACAACTGTTATGGTTGATAAATGCTTTTCAAGAAGAGGGACACAAGTAGAAGTATGAGATGAGGATGCACATGTAGGAAAGGAATGTGCACTAGATGGGAGCATCATGAAGATATTGGTAATATGGATCAATTGATCATCATCACTTTTTTTAAAAAAAGGGAAAACTTAAAAAGTATGCAGTGAAGCTCATTTGTTTATGTTCTTGTGTACTTGTTTTACCCACAAAAATTTATATAAAATCTTTCCCAAGGTGGGAGGGTGTTAGAAGGGAGCTCAAAAATCTCAACATACATAGAAAAATGATCTTATGTGGGGGGAGAGTGCACATTTTGCTTTCAATTTTTGACTTTCATGAATAAATTGGTCCTTTGATTTCAATTTCATCATCTAGTCATTGAGTTTTTGATGAGCTCTAGTCATGAGTTTGAGTAGAGAGCTTGACCTACTTTTAAGCATAGTCTTGTTGAACCCATGGCGAGTGACTTACCTCAGGATTCTGCACAAATTGAGTCATGCAGTTAACAATCCCAATGAGGAAAGTGGGAAAAAGAAGATTTAAAATGGGATGAATTAAAATCAATCTCTCTATAGCTACTGCTTCAAGATATATACATATATGGAAAGTAGACTTAGAGACCCCATTGCAACTATTCTATTAGTCATATATGCAAAATGTGATTAAAAAAACAAGGCACATGAACTGCTTTACATAATGCCACCTACAAAACCTCTCACATTACGAAGACACCTGTATACTTGTGTGTCATTTAGCATCGCCAACTATTTTGGTGCTAGTTTCCAAAACATTGGACTAAGAAACTTAGGATATATATTTCATAATGCATCTCACGTGATGCAATTGGTGGATGAATGTTTTTTCAAATAGAGAAATGCCAACAAAAATAATAAAAGCTAATCATGATATTTTCCAGCCTTATGTAACAATTTTACAAATTTATTAAATTGAGAAACATTTGACTTCCCCTTTCATATTTAAGGCTGCATGAATTTCAATAAAGATTAATGCCAAAACTGTTAATTGAAAACATTAGTTTCCACAGGCACTGGTAGAGACTAATAACAATTCTCCTATGGGAAGTCAATCAATGGGTTTATGAAATTCAACATGGCATAAATTAAAATAATCATGTTTGGATAATAAAATAGTAACACTAAATGTTGAGGACTAGATGCAGGTTAAATGGTCCAATTCTAAAAATATATTTACCATTCTGCTGCAGCTTGAAGCATTCCATCTTAAATGATGCGAGAGCTAGAGAGAAGTGTACCTAACCCAATTCTAATGCACCACAATGGAAAAAGTGTAGATATTAAGTGGATAGCTTTATGTAATGAGAATCTTTGTAAATCAAGTGAGAGAAGCTAACCCTGGGAAAAGGCACATATTGTTGCCTTGGTTGCAGCAACCTATTTTACCATTTCCTGAAACACAATAACATGAGCGGGTGAATTGGCATCAAGACCATAGTGACAAGGTAAGAAAATGTTGCTCTAAATTTATCAACACCCATAAAGTTCCAGTTAATGCTACAAACCAAGATCTACATCAGGAAATGGGCTTCCACTAGCGAAAACTATATGATCCCCCACAGTCTCAAAAGCTTACTAAGCCATGCATTCAGCTGTCATTCCAAAATCAGAGAACTTTTCCATAAGTAAAGCTCAGTCTTATATGCTATAACTAAAATATACAAGAGAAAACCATCAAACTTTCTGACAAATTTGGAATGGAACATACCATTTTTTGTTGGGTTTGACATTACAAAGATTGCTGGTCTCGTACATGTTGAGTCTTTGAAGGCTTCCAAAACATGCTTATTCCTGGAGGCATTAACAAAAAATGTTCAATGAAAGACTGATTGGATGTAAATTGAAAACAATTTATTCTTGGAGACATTAACAAAAATTGTTCAATGAAAGTCCAATTTGGATGTAAATTGACAGAAAATATTGATAGCTCTTATATTTAGAATGAGATAATTAGTAACCACAGATATTTATAACAAGAACATCCATTACACTAGTACATTTGACATCATTTTTCGACCATTATTTTCGACCATTAATGAAAATGGTTTAGGTTGGTCGGGGTATAGAAGGAAAAAAATTGTTTTTTTAAAAATCTATCCCCATGTTCGTCGAACTTTCGATGAATATATGCCTGTCGAAAGTTCGACGAACACGGGCATATTAGTTAAAAAGAACATTTCAATCATTTTCATTTTTACGGCAGTGAGTGAGCGCGTGAATTGGGATTTTCACTGAGCTAAGGAGCTGAGCAGACTAGCGGAGCTTATTCCGCAACAACGCTCAATTCTCCCAAGGTTAATAGCACATTTCTTATCTTCCAGAGTTTGAGGTATGTTAATCCGTGATCGTGTCTGCTATATTTCGCATTACCACGTACTGCATTGTCATTTTCGATTCTTGTACTCATCTCTGGTATTGAATCAATGTGATATATGAATCAATGTGTATGTTTACTGGTGTTTGAGTATGGTTTGTAAATTCTATGACTGAGAATTATGAAAGCTGCAACTAGGGTTTAGGATGCAATGCCATATAACCAATGCATAATCAATGGTTTTGGAATGTAGTTTTGAAAAAAAACAATCACTGAGATTTTAATGGCACAGTTTTACCTTTGTATTTGTCCTGCATAGAAATGCCACTGTAAACATGGTACTCACGGTTTATTTGAAATACTCGGCAAGGTCTGAACGTCTTTTATAATTGCAAGGCCGAGTTCAACCTACAATAACCTTTGCTTCAAATCCTCCCACTTACTCTTTGCTGTAGACACAGGGCTCACGGTCTTATGATTGTTAGAAACTGGCATATGAGAATGGGCAAATTTGATTCGCTTGAATTTTGAAATCTTCATGTAGTTTGATCTGAAAATAGATTTAATTTACTAAACTATTCAAAACTTTCATCAAATTCAAAATTTTCTATGTTGTGAAATGTGCTAACTTTTTAGTTTGAGTTTTTTCCCTTCATTTTAATTAATCAATTTAACTTAATTATTCTTTAAGCAATGATAGAGGTAAAAATGGTGTGATTTCTAATAAAAGTTAGTCATAATTTAGATAATGTGTGGTTCTATTTATACACATTTATACATTGGGTTTGTAAGTTTTTTAATAAACTGTAAACCCTTGTTTGCATAGTCATGGCCAATATAGAAAATTTAGTTTTGACCAAAACCCAAAAACTGATAGGATCTTCCTTCTCAAATGAGGAAAGCCTCAATTCATTGATTCCCTCAACTAATATAACTGTCTCTTTATCCGCTCCCTATAGTCCTAAAGAAATGAAAGCTATGAATTAAGCTTCTCAATTTAAGCTCTAGTTTCTGCATCCTTATCCTTTGAAATATTATATATATTATTGCCAATTGTGTGATCTATGACTCAATGGAGTCAATCTCATCCTTTATGCTTTTTTGAAAAACTAGGTCATTTCAAGAAAAATTGATAGAACACATACTTAACTTCATTAGCACATTCCTTAAATAATTTCAAGTGATGCTAAAATATATCAATTGTGTGCATTTTCATACTGATTAAAGGCTTCTACCTTTCTCTTATCTTTTATCTTACTTAAGGCATCCCACTCTTCTTTATTCTGAATGAGAGAGGAATGATCCTTGAAGGAACCTATTGAAAGCTTCAATTTTTGTTTTAGAAGCAATGAGGAATCAATGTTTACCACTTAAATTCATCACTTGTCTTAGTAGTGTCTTGAACCTTCTTAGTATTTTCCTCTTCCTCTTTCTCATTAAGCACTATAGTTTTCTCTAAAGGAACAATGTCCTATTCTTTGTTTCTAGTTGTGTTCCTTGAAGGAGGGACACCTATTTCACTTTGATCTTCTGTACCACTACTCTTTGGATGAGCAGTTTTCTTATCCTTCTTATCACTCTTCTTTGTTGTATCCCTCTCAATCATAGGAGCATCAAAGGAATATATATATATGTCTTGTGTGGATGCATAAGCTATATCCTAAAAATTAATATCATCTATAAGTGCTTATTACATAGGAACAACTTCAACCTTCTTCATCTCCTCTACTATTTTAGTAGTCATCTTTTTAGTTTGTTTCTTTTTCCTCTCTCTCTCTTCTTTGTCCATTCCCATGATGGTATTCACCCATTTTTTGGGGCTGGAACTCTTATGCCTACATTTGAGACAATTGGACTCTTTCCTCATTTGAGTAAGGCGTCCCAAAACACGTAATCTGCATGGTGGAAACACAACCTCGAAATGGGAGTACAGGGAAACTCTACTCTCAGACGCCCTATCCCACAGCAACTCTCATTTGCATATTTGAATCCTGCACCCATCAAAGTTTCCTAAATTAGAAATATTAGATTACATTAAAATAGGGCTATTTGAGAATATAATAACAGCAACTTACCAAATGCAACTAGATTGTCGATGACTTGAGAAAGAATGGCATAATTGTCGCTCAGCACAAAGTGCGCATCATATAATTCCATCTGCAGTTCATTTTGAAGCATGTTTTCCAGACCCAAGTTGAATTTTGTGATAATACTATTGATGTAATGTACACAGCTTCCATTATTTGGGTTTCTTGAACTTATAAGCAATGGCGTACAACCTAGGGGTACTAGATTGGACACAAGAAATTTTCTAGCTCCCATCTCATATAAACTCTGCACCACAAAATAGATAATAGAATCTATGATGTGACTTCCCAAACATCAAACCTTGAATAATATGTGATTGTCATATTAGTGGGTAATTAAGTTGTGTTAAGATTACGTGATGGTTTTTTGTGTTCAATTGCATTAAACTATTCCCTCACAGCATTTCAAGCCGAGTCCTGCCTAGTGAGCTCATAAGTGAATCTTAATTAGTATGTCTTCAAATCTATTAATAAGAGTAGGATGGGGTCACCTTGAGCTGTTCTGAAAACTTGCTAAGAAGCAGTTCCTGGTATTGGCTCACATTGTAGAGTTGAGAAACTTTTGACTGCGAGATAAAGTAATTGGAAATATAATCATAGCTTCCAATGTTAATGTAGAAAAGAGCTGTGGAGATGAGATGAGTAGCATTTTCAGCTTGTTCCAACACAGAAACCAAGTCTTCCTTTGTGTTGGAGAATAACTCAATCTGCCTCTCAAAGGGTATTCTGCCAATCTGCAAACAGGTATGTAAGATAAAATGCTTTTAAGTTGGTTGGTATTTTATGAAATGTGTTGTTTAAAATCCAATGAGGATTGATTACTCTTACTATACCAAACACCGCATCATATTTAGTTGTGTTGGAATAGGAAAAACTATATCTTTTAAGGCTATTTGGAACTTACATATTTGTAGCCAGTGGAAGGCAGAATTCCAGAGCCTCCAGAGGCAAAGTTGACTCCTAGTAGTATGTTTCTCCCATTTGCTTCTGGATCTAAATATGGGACCGGAAAAGGCACCCCCATGATTTGGCCTACCATAAAAAAAGAAACACTAATTAACTTTGCAAACTTACAACACAAGCTCTGGACTTGGGAGAAGTGGAAAAAATGTAGTTAGGAACTTTTCCCATACAGATGTAATCTAGAATGGTTCTTCCATTGCAAAACCTTCCAGTTGGTAAGCCATTTCCAAAGTCAATGCCATTGAACCAAATATCTCCCTTGGAAAGAGTAGTAATGTAATTATTGTTTCCTATGTCCACCAATGAACCTCCAAAGATAAAAATGGCAGGAGTAGTAGAGGCAGTGGCAAATGTGAATAATCCCATCACTGTAAAAATTGCAGGCCAAACCTTCGCCATTTATAACCTATCAGTGAACTAAGCACACCAAGGTCTCAGAAGATAAAACTCGGATGCTTTACCCTGCTGTCAAGCTACAAGGGTGCCTTTATATTATTCCAGATGTTCTACATTTGATTGAATGTGTAATCTAAAAATTGACAAATCCATGTTAGAAAAGTTTGTGATCTCTATTTTTTTTTTCGAAAGACAATTAAATGATTTGACAAGAAAGAGTCACATGTGACATATTCTGCAACTTAAATTTGTTGCTTAGCGAGTTATTTTTGCTAGTCCATCTGAGTCTTGGGGCCCTCTAGTAACCCAAACAGATGCAGATTCTTTCTGTGATATAAAGTGGTTGCCAGCACCTGCAACTAAAGACTGCAAATAATATAACTTAAGATAAATGAACCAAAAAGATCATAACGTGAACTAAAATGAAAGCCAAATTCCCAACACAACAAAAAGAAATTCCATCATGTTATCACGTGTTCTTTCTCATCCACAAGAACAATAGAAAACCATTCCCCTAAAAAAGACCCTTTCCAAGCATCCCAAAACACATCTCCAAACCACTAAAATAGGAACCCAACCAGATGCATATTCTCCTAACAGGAACTGATATATTCTTTAGTAGGGGCCATTTAATAATGTACTCTAAAAGGGCAATAGCCAGGCAGTAACGTTGTAAGGAAAATAACAAGCATAAATTGAACCATCTTGAGAAGAACTCAAGAACTTGACTGCCAATTGTCTACTCTTCCATTTGTCCTAATTTTTTCCTCTACCTACTTTAGCATTTATCCCAGCTAATTGATTTAATAGGGAGTGAAGCTTACTAATATGTTGAACAATGATATCACTAATTGATATCCCAGCTAAATGATTTAATAGGGAGTGATACTGTCAACACTTGGGTTAACAACTCAACATATTCATACCAAACAAATGAAGCTTACTCCCAAATTTAAATGATTTAAATGAAGCTTACTAGAGTCTTCAAATCTAGATATTTTGCACAAGGTTAGGGCACCATTGCCAGTCATTTAAAACATGGTTTTTTCTTTAATAGATGATTTTTTCTTTAACAGATGATTTTTATCATTAATATTTGTGTGCTTACAGACCCTAATGTTGTTGCTCCAAGAACCCTAAATTGGAAATTTGTAGATGGGTTTTGGTGTCAAGAAATAATACAAGATTCATGTGATAAGTAAGAGATATTTTCCATAGCAAGCCAAATTGTGATATTGCTATCAGGATTCAACTATGTAGTTTTTTGAGTCAAACTCTGCTTGCATCCTCGTTTGCAAAACCTTCACCAAGTGTTGTGCCTTATGAACCATTCATTAGAAAGCCCCTTAAGCTCGTCAATTAATAAGTAGGAGATATTTTCCACAGCAAGTCAAATTGTGATATTGCTATCAAGATTCAAATGTGTAGTTTTTCGAGTCAAACTCATTGACCCGTGATTCATGAGTAGTGGTTCACACGAACCCATCTCTCATGAGAATGAATGGAACACTTATCACTCATTGGCTCTAGGTGATGCTCACAGAGGTGAAGCACTGCGACTTCCAGAGAGGTCACCCATCCTAGTACTACTCCAACTCGAGCGCACTTAACTACGGAGTTTCCTCCATGGTTAAACCCACTCTGCTTGCATCCTCATAGGCACAACACTTGGTGAAGGTTTTGCAAACGAGGATGCAAGTAGAGTGGGTTTAACCATGGAGGAAACTCCGTAGTTAAGCGTGCTCGAGCTGGAGTGGTACTGGGATGGATGACCTCCTGGGAAGTCCCGGTGCTTCACCTCCGTAAGCATCACCTAGAGCCAATGTGTGCTAAGTGTTCCATTCATTCTCATGATGAGAGACAGGTTCATGTAAACCACTACTCATGAATCACAAGTCAATGAAAAGAAGTCTGAATGCACCTTCGGTATGTAACATTTTTTTTTAAAATTTTTTTTGCATTGGTCTAAATTTCGACCAACTCTAAACCAAGCCATCCACCAATGCTTGGTCTAAATTTCGACCAATGCACTAGAAAATCGACGACGGTGCCATACATTCGACCAACAGTATGGTCAAAATTTTGACCACACTGTTGGTCGAATGTATGGCACCGTCGTCGATTTTCTAGTGCATTGGTCGAAATTTAGACCAAGCATTGGTGGATGGCTTGGTCAAAATTTAGGCTACCTCATTTTCCTTTATTGGTCGAAATTTCGACCGTTGCAAAAAAATGACGGCAATTTTTGAACCTAGACTGCAGTCAAAATTTTGACCTGTGTTTTGGTCAAAATTTTGACGAATACTAAATACGTCAAAAATTCGACAAAAAAAGAACGACGAGAGTTTTGGTCTTAAATTCGACCAATTACTATCTAAATTTCGACCAACGTTCGTCAAAATTTGAGGTCAAATTTACTAGTGAATTAGGATCATGTCCATTGGGGAAACTCCTGCCATGACTGCGTCATGTAGTGGCCCTTGACTACCTAGGTCACCCCTAATAGACAAAATTATTTGAAACTTTTGGTTCAGGTTAGTGGTTTTGTCTGCTTTTTAGATTTGGTTTTTAAATTGTTATATCAGTTAGTTTGTTGTTTGTATACACATATTTTTCCTTCTTGCATTCTATTGCATCCTACTTGCTTCCTTTTCTCATTATGAATTGCTTCAATTGATTCTACTCTTTATCAAAGGGAGAAAATGTTACACCCAATTAATGCTTGAGTTCATCTTAAGCCTAGTGGGTACTTTCCCCTTCCTAATGTAATGAATGAAATATGAAATTTGTGATGTGATGTTTCCTAGCTTGCTTGATCATCCTAGTGAACACTCATTCCATCTCTTCTTCTTGATTTTTCTTTGTTACATTTTGGTGAACCTTGCGTGAAACATTTTCATTCTGATTTGGATGTCTAGATTGATTTGTGTGCGTTACATTTTGAATGATTAGAGTTTATGTCATGCTTTTCATTAGCTTGTATATGTAATATTTATGGCACATTGAGTCTTTTTTTGTATGATCTCTATCTTTCTACTTCAGATATGATTTACATTTACTTCATACGATGTTTAGATAATCAATTGCTTACCAGTTTGCATTATTTAGACATCTTTTTCTTTCATTGTTCTATTCATGGGTGTTTTAACCTTGAGCCCTACATATGCATTTTGGTGAGAAGAAGTTGTATACTTATGGATTCCTTTAAGGGTAGTGATCCCCAGTCCTCTAATGTATTCCATACGATTGTAGACGATACCACTATGCTTACTAATGACATACCCACTATTGTTGGGAATCCCTCTTCTCATTCTTCTCATGACGAGCATGAATCCTTAAGAGTGTCTCCTACCCAAGTGTAAAAAGTTTTGCATGATTTTGAAAACCTTGAGCAATGGCTAGGTCAAGAGAATTCTAATAGTGAGGCAATCCCCATAGTAGAAGGATTGAGGAAGTTAATTCACAATGATGAACATGGTATTTATTTATTGTGTGGCATATCTCATCTTATTGACATGACAATCTTAAGACTATAAAAATTTACACTCAACATCTTAATATTTCTCATCCTAATACCAATGTTGAGACTTATATTCCTATTCCAACATCTTTATTGAATACATCTACATATATTCCATCTCTCATAGCTACATCCATTCAAAATGTCAATCCTACACATGTTAGTCTTGGAAGTATTAATAATCCTATCATCCCTCCTCCTACAAGTGTTCCATATATTTATTAACCTTAACCTATACCTACATACCATAACATGTACCACCTCCATCCATTTCCCATAACATCCAATATCCTTCACTTTCACACGTCCAATACGAACATATCCACTGAAGTCACCATTAATAACCTTGCCCAAAGTTTTTCATCCTTACAACAACTGCCTCCATAACCCAATCCAAATTCAACATTCCCACTTGTCGCATTATTAATCTTTTATCCCAAGTGTAGACACCTAAAATTGTCTCACGTTTGCAAGCAACAATTTTATTAGCTTTCTTGTTAATTAATCAAATAATCTTATGTATTTAATTAATTCACGTCATTCTTCCAAATCGAATTTCAAATTGTCATTTCCCTCCAAATTCTCATAATTAAATAATAATTATATAATTAAATAATAATTATTAATTATTTAATATTTATCTAATATTCTCATAATTAAATAATTTTAATTATTTAATTTGCTAACTACGACTTCTAAAATTAAATAAATGATTAATTTATTTAATTATTCCATTTCCCTAATGCAAGCTCATTCTTCTAAAAATAAATAAATAATTTAATTTATTTATTCCCACACATGCACAGTTCAATAATTATTTAATGCTAATTCTACTCTTTTGTCCCTCCCCTTTAACTCTCACTAACTAACCGTTCATCTTCTCAATCAAGTCAATCTACTAATTTAAGCAATCACACATATCCACCCAATCTCTTATCATGTATTCAGTTGTATATTTAGCCTTTACTCATACAATCAATCAACTATCAACTGGTCTCAATAATCTATCCAAGTAGTCTTGTCACAATCAATTTGCCATTTATATCAGCCTGCACCGCTCAATTTGAACCATCCATTGAAATCCATAAACCTATAAAATGAAGGTGAATCTTTATTGTTTTCTAACAAAAAAAATTCATCTTTGTGCTATCATTATCAAGCAGAAAATTTGAGAGCATACATAAATAAGAGAGAAACAAGCAAGGAATTGGGGTGATATTCCACATTGCTTTATTTGAGTATTTTCTTATGCTTATATCATGCTTGGTCTTTCTTTCTTGAATGAGATGGGAATTTATGCATAATTAAATAATTTTAATTATTTAATTAGCTAATTATTCTTCTAAAAATTAATTAAATGATTTTTTATTATTTAATTGATTTTTAATTAAGTGATCTTTATTAGTTAATTAAATTTATTATTATTATTTTTCTTGCCATGATTAAATAATTATTTTTAATTATTTAATTTGCTAAGTGTCTTAAAAAATTAAATAAGTAGATACTAGTCCATAATAACATTGCTAGAGCATTTCCATGTAAGAGCTCTTCTTGGAAAAATCTGCACATATGTGACCTCATTTTAGGTCTGATTCTGATCAAAGTCACTGGCTCGAATGTGTTTACGTCTATTTGGAAGGGTTGGGAATAGGTGATACACCTAATTGTTAGAAATGATATCGTCAATGGGGATAATAAGATTAGTGGGGAAAGATCCATTTGGTGATGTCTCAAGCACAATGGTAAACCCTTGGCCATGTTACAAGGCTACTCAACTAGATCCTGGGCTGCATTAGGTATCAGAAGTATGAATGACTTGATAAAGGACAAACACCTTGTTGAATGGGAAGAACTCAAAAGCAGGTTTAGTATCCCACAAACTCAATGGAGAATATACTATGTTATAAAGCATCTATTTGTTTTTGATGGTTGGTAGAACTACATGACTCAAAAGGATAATACTTGAAATCTGGGAATGAGTGTGTCGAGTAGTTATGAAATCATTCAGAAGAGAGTCGACCTCCTCAAGAAGAGTATGATCCCAAAAAGGTCGAGTGGGTGGTGAAGGAGGAGGTGGAAAAAGCTCATCAACAAGATCAAAACCATCATCATCATTTACATGAAGCAAAACATCCTCTAAAGAAGAATTGAGAAGAAGTGAGGAAGAGGCATGTGATGGAGAATCCAATAGAGTGAAGGACTCATAAAAATGAATAACATGATGAAAATGAACCTCTTAAGCAAAAGGAACAAATAAATGATAACCCTTCACATCCTCATAATAGCCAACAAAAATTGATTGTTGATTCCTCTTCTTCATTTATTTGTGCCTATCATGTGGAATGAATGTCCATGTATCACTACCAAATACTCTAAAGAAGGATACCTTAGGATAGACATGAGACCAAGCCTCCTTGGGAGTCATATTCCACATTGCCTTGTGAAGCATATAATTCCTTAGTGTAGTTGGCACAATTGATAGCTATGTTATGACTTGCATACCCATCCCAACTTTTTTCTTGGCAAAGTGTTGGGTCCCCCTTCTTTTTCTCTTTGTCCCTTTCTTCATTTTGGGTTTCTTTCACTTTGGGTACTTTGGATTTCAGGACCCCAAAGTTGTCCCCTTTTTGCCTTGGTTCCTTCATTGGATTCACAAAACTTGAGATTTCATAATGCCTAGAGATTTGTTTCAATTATTTGAGGTGTTTGAAATCTTAGAGTCCCCATGTCTAGTGTGTTTGAGTCCCCTATCAATAGAAAAGGACAAAGTGCATTTAATGTACTTATCTCAATAAGTTATAAAAGCCCTTTTTAGAGCTCATTTTTAATCACCAAGTGCTTTAAAACAAAAGTGAGCTCTCAATGTGACCTAGCTTTACGCAACAACCAAATTGCTATGATTTACGAGGGTAGTGTTGCATACCAAGCTATTTTTCAATTGGATTTTTCTGTTTCTTCATTGCAATTTCAAGGAGGTGAATTTTCTCTGTCACTTCCTTAAAAATTTTGTGCATTCTTTTCATTGGTGGTACAATTCCACTTCATCCCAACGATATTGTTTCAAGTATACCAAGAGTTTCCTTGACTTTTAGAACTCTTGGTTCGGGAATCCTGCCCTACCCATCCTAAAAATTTGAATATTTGAGTTTCTAGATTCCTTAACCTAGATTCTTGGACCCCTTTTCCTGCCCCCCCCTGGCAATAAAAAAAAAATCAACCCTTCACCAAGGCCACACTGAGGTAAAATCTATCAAGCTCAAAGGATTCTAAACTTACAATTTTCAGATCCTTACACTTGACCTACCTCACTTCGTAGTAAGGCATTTTTCTAGATCCCCAAACTCGTATGCCCAGTCTTTCTTTCTCACAGCCCAATGTGGAAACTAATGGAAAGCCTTTAGACTTGGTAGTTCAGAGATCTCATCCTACCCATTCCTCATTCTTAGAAAAGCTTACTAAATGATGTATGACCCCATTGCCTTGGACCTCAATCTCCGAAGTCTTAAGTTTTAAAAGAATAAATCATCTTTATATGTAACTGAATGACATTTTGATGCTATTGTAAGACATAGGTTGATACAAAATGACAACACTAACTCAAGCACTAGAGATGGGTTCAAAGTTAGCACCACCGGCCCCTCCTAACAAGAAGTCCAAAGCAAAGTTTCTCATGGAAAGGACTCCCATTACAATGAAGTAAGTGTTCCAAGGACATGTCAGAGTCTCCAAGCTTGAGAGTAAGATGCAAAATATCACAAACACTAACATTGGGGATGCCGCTTTTAAATATATAAAAAAAGTAACAAAGAATCCACCCCCGGAGTCTCGCTTCTATAAGGAGCTTCATGAAACAGAGTCACATCCCGTCCATTTTGAGTCGCATCCGGTATGTGAAGGATTGCATCTTGTTAAACGATTGTATCTTGTAAATCCTGAATCGCATCCAATTTTCAGGATTGTTTTTGGTATTTCACCTAGAATTTTCCCAATTTAGGCTTTTTGTCTGACCTATTAACCAATTTAACTTCAATTTTCCTTGCCTGATGTTGACTTGGTGCTAATTTGTTACTTGCAGACTCATTTTAGTGTTGTTTTCTTTCAGGATTCTGAGGCCTACTCAAGTCTTAGAGCTATCAGAGTAGTTGAGTGTCGCCGAGCAATGTACTATCATGTGTTGTGGTCTATGGAGTTTAGTAGATTTACCCGATATCAGGGTAAATTGAGGGTTGTTGACTGCTCTGGCCGAGAGATGGCACTTAGAGCACAACACCTTCAACTTGCCTATTAGTGAGATGACAATGACACCTGAGGACGTCTGGCATATTCTGCGGGTTCCTATGATGGGAGTTCATGTTGAGTACGAGTTGGGAGTTGCAGTGGCCATTGCAGATGCTCGTTGCTTGTTTCAAGATCCTACTATTGTACGACGATATCTGTCATGGGACCATATGGTGTCCCATTATGAGTGTCTCCCTATTTTCATTGCTAGTTTGATAGGGGGTATCATGCTTCTTGACAAAGGTCAACATGGTTTTATGCATGGTTGGTCTCGAGTGATCAAGGACATGATTCGGTCTCCTTGTCGCTTTGCTTAGGGCAGTTGTATCCTAGCTCATATCTATTGTGAGCTTCATGAGATTGTGTATCAACATTTGTGGAGCATGACTGTCAGTATCCTGGTACTACAGATTTGGGCCTAGGAGTACATCCCAATGACATGGCCTATAGTAGATAGACAAAGAGATCCAGACTTACCTATATATATGTGTGTGTGTGTGTGTGTGTGTTGGTTTCATTCAACAATCCCACCTAGGCAAGGTTGAGTACTAGCAAAGGGTTTTGGATGATGTATCATATGTTGTTCAGCGTCCCTATTTAGATTGTAAGGAGTGGTAGATCGATGCTCACCATATGCCATATTTCTTCTAGAGCAGATATCTTATTGGTCATACCCACTATATTGTAGAGAGATTCATTGTTACACGGGTACTAAGACAGTTTGGCCACATTCAAGGCATGCCTCAGAATCTTGCTATATATGCCCATGTTCGAGATGAGGAGAGTCAATGGGGAGCTCGATTACCTTACAAGATAGTTGTCCATGAGATCTCTCAGATAGTACCTATAGGGTGGGACTTATTACTAGAGGTGGCTGATGGTGGTGTCACAGATGTCTATCACACACATTTAGTACGACACCCATTTCCTAGATTTACTGCTCTGAATGAGATTGCTTCAAGGATCGAGGATGCTCTCGATTATGATCCCGCTAATGATGGTCCCAACAAAGCTTGTGCTAGTAGAGGTAGGGATAGAGGTAGGGATAGGGATAAAGGCATAGGCCGAGGAGGAAATGATGGTGGTGTCGAGGGTGATGGAGGAGGTGGAGGAGATGGTGGAAATGGAGGTGATGGTGGACACGGGGGAGGTAGCAAATGAAGAGGAGTTGGGGGTGATGGGGATCATCGGGGTCGCCAGAGTAGACTGAGAGTTGTTCCTCCTTGCAGGGATTCTGGTCCACCTTTATCGAGATAGCATCAACAAAGGTTTCTTGGAGAGAGTAGTGGTGTTGGTGGAGGTGGGGGTCAGCCACCTCGAGGTCCTCCCACAGACAAACTCTCTTTTTTAGTGTGAGCAGGAGAGAGAAGCCTTTAGGACACAGGTTGCTACTTTAGAGGGTCACCTTACTAATAGGGACACACATCTGGCTGATTTGAGAGCCAATAGAGATCAACAATTAGTTATTCTGAGAGTAGAGAGAGATAGATATGCTCACATTGCAACTCACCAGGGGTAGAGGGAAACATATTATTTTCCTTATATTGTGCAGTTATTCTAGCACTTTAGAGGGCACCTTTATACTTAGTTGTTGCACAATAGTCTGAGGGTGTTATGCCTCCTCCATTTCCAACTAGAGATGATGCTCCACCTCCTGCCCCTCCTCGTGCTGATGAGGGAGGGAGCCAAACTTGATCTACTATGTACTTTTGATGTATTTTGATATATGTACCATTATTGTACCATCTAATGTACTTCTTTTGATTTGATATACTAATACTCTTTGGACTTTGATATAGACATTTGATTATTCTTTGTTGATATTGATACTGATGATGCTCTGGTTTTACACATCTCTTGATTTTGGATATATTGATATACATTTGTTTCTGATATTGATCTCATCTTGATATACTTGGTCATGTGATTAAATAGATTATTGATTTCTTGAATTTATTGTATTATGACACTAATATATGCAGATGTTTTTGTATTTTCCTTTTTATGCATATATGTATGTATGGATGTAGGTGTTATGTGAATGCATTTCTTTTGATGTGCTTTCAAATTATGCATATATATGAGATACTTTATTGAGATGTGATGCAAGAGCATCTTGGGTCCTTTGCAATCCTGTGTCACCAAAAACAAGTTTGAGTTTTCTGTGTTGCTCGGTTCCTTCTTTGACCGAGTTTGCTCGGTAGTTGCTCGGTTCCTTTTTTAACCAAGTTGGTCGGTTATTTCCTAGCACTCAGTTAACCTTGCTTACCGAGTAGTTTATTTTGATTTCATATTGAGGCCGACTTGTGCGTTTAATTATGGTCGTGGAGTTAATGTTGGTATCGATCATTGGGAAGCGTGTGGACCTAGATCTGGTCGTTCCTTCCACTTATGATGGATCTAAAGGCCGACTTGTTCTGGTAGCCTCTTGTATATATGTACTTGCTGGTTGTAGTTTTAAGGGGGTTCGGTATCAGTTTTAGAAGTTGAAGTTTAATGGTATCTGTTAGAAATTGGAAGATAGTTTCTGAATCCTCGCATGTTGGAGGACTGTTGTAATGAAATTTGAATGTATTTGGCCCCAACCGGGAAGGCCTTATAGCCAGTATGTATGAGGTGATTTGGTGAATAATAAAGATATGTTCTGCATTCTCTATCTCTTTGTGTATTTTGGTTGCTCTCGTGTGTTGTTCTGCAAGGAGGATTGGATCGGGGTGTGCCTTTGGCTCTCTCTCATGTCCTCCCTTGCATCAGGTGGTATCAGAGCAAAGGTTGAGATCTGGATCTAGATTTGCAAATCTAGGTTTGAGGGTTCCTTCTTGTTAAACCCTAGATGATATTGTTGTAGGGTAGCAGATAACGATCTGACCTGCAATTGCAAAGGGTTTCAAGATGGTTCGTGGGAGGCGAGATGCAGATCCAGGATTGGTAGACATGTTGAGACAACTTGCTGCTAGGCTAGAAGCTGTTGAGACAACCCAACGAAGAGGAAGACATCTTGAAGATGTTAGTGATGAAGAAATTGAAGAAGAACATGATGAAGCAGAACCTACACCTATGATGGATCAGGGTGAGAAAAGATTGATGAAAGCTTTAACAAATCTAAAGTCTGCACCACATTTCAATCCTCCCGAGTACAGTGGAAAGTTGGATTCAGATGAGTTGATGGATTGGATCACTGATATGGAGAAGTAATTTGAGTATGAAAATGTCCTTGAGGAAAAGAAGGTGAAGATTGCAAGCACAAAGTTGAAAAGTCATTCATCCTTGTGGTGGGAGCATATGCAATTGGACAAAAAGAGGAAAGGCAAAGACAAAATCAAGGTATGGAATACGATGGTAAATAAGTTGAAAGGAAAGTTCTTACCTTCTGATTATCAGATTAACCTAGTTAGATGAATGCAAGGTTTGAGGTAAAAAGATAGCTCGGTAAAAGATTATATTGAGGAATTCTGTAGATTAGATATCAGATATGGACATGTTGAAGATAAAGTGGAAAGAATTGCTAGGTACTTGAATGGGTTAAGGGTTTCCATCCAAGAAGAAATTATTTTGGTTAAGTTGGAAAGCATTGAAGAAGCCTATCAGTTTGCCTTGAAAACCGAGGAGAAATTGAACAAAAGACATGAGCAAAGACAAAGAGGAAGGGGTGGTAGATTCCCTAGAGGAAGAGGTAGATCCTATGGTGAAAACAATAGATCTGATTAGGACAAGACAAATCTGGACAAAGGCAAGACCGAGTGGAAAGGTGAAAGTTCAGCTAGAGGAAGAGGCAATAACTACCGAGGTGGTTATAACAGAAGTGGATTCCGAGGAACTTGTTACAATTGTGGAGAAGAAGGACATAGGTCATTTGAGTGTGCACATGCAAGTAAGAAGGTCAGTAGCAGTAGAAATGCTTTGGTGCAAGAAGATTCACCGAATGAACCTGAGAAAGAAAAGAACTTGATGGTTACAAGAGCACTTTGGAGTGAAAGTAACAAGGAAGATCCGGTAAGGAAAATTTTGTTCAAGACCAGATGTAGAGTCTCTGACTAAGTATGGAAGGTAATAATTGATAGTGGAAGCTCAGAGAATTTGCCATCCGAGGAAATGGTTACAAAGTTGCAATTGGAAAGGTTGAAACACCTGAAGCCCTATCAAATTTCATGGATCAAGGATGAGAATACACTATTGGTAAGTGAACAATGTTATGTGAATTTAAAAATTGGAAAATACTATGATAAGGAGTTATGTGATATCATGCCTATGGATTGTTGTCATATTCTGTTGGGTAGACCTTGACAATATGATAGACATGCTATATATGATGGGAGATTGCATAAATATACTATTTGGGCTGATGGGAGAAATCAAATATTGTTGCCTTTGATTGAAGAACCTGTTAGTAATGTTTGTACATCTGTGAAAGTTTGTTTGATGGAAGGAAGAAAGTTTTTAAAGGATTTGAAGAAGAATGATGTGTGTTTTGTTGTGATTCCTAACAAACCGAGTGGAAAAGTAGTGGATAACATACCTAAAGAAATTGATAAGATACTCACCGAGTATAAGGAATCATTTCTGATAATGTACCTAATGGTTTTCCACTGAAGAGAAGTATTGATCATTGCATGGATCTAATCCCTGGAGCTAGTTTACCAAATAAAGCACCACATCGGTTGAAACCTATTGAGAATCAGGAATTGAACCAATAGATCCAAGAGTTGTTGCAGAAAGGTTTGATCTGAGAAAGTTTAAGTCCTTGTGCAATACCAGTTGTATTAGCACCCAAGAAGAATGGAGAATGGTGACTGTGTACTGATTCCAGAGCAATCAACAAGATAACAGTGAAATATAGGTTTCCTATACCGAGAATGGATGACATAATGGATAGCTTGACCGGAGCAAAGTATTTTACCAAAATTGATTTGAAAAGTGGATATCATCAGAGAAGGTGATGAGTGGAAGACTACTTTTAAGACAAGAGAAGGTTTGTATGAGTGGTTGGTTATGCCTTTTGGTTTAACTAATGCACCGAGTACTTTTATGAGATTGATGAATGAGATTTTGAAGAAATTTTTGGGTAAAGTTGTGGTTGTATACCTAGATGATATTTTGATATTTAGTAAGACCAGAGAAGAGCATTTGTTACATGTTAGACAAGTATTATAGAGATTGAAAGAATAAAAGTTGCTGATTAATCGAAAAAAGTGTTCCTTTATGAAAGAAGAGATTGTGTATTTGGGATTTGTGATTTCAATTGATGGTTTGAAAATGGATCTTGAAAAGGTTGAAGCTATTTTGAATTGGCCTACACCTGAAAATGCTAGTGAGGTAAGATCATTTCATGGTTTAGCAAGTTTTTACCGAAAGTTCATTAGAAATTTCAGTTCAATTTGTAATGCTATGACTGAGACTATGAGAGGAGATAAAAGAGAATTTAAGTGGACACGTGGAGCTGATAAAAGTTTTGAGACTTTGAAACAAAAGGTTGTTGAATTACATGTGTTAGCTTTACCTGATTTCATTAAGGTATTTCCAGTGGAATGTGATGCAAGTGGTAGTGCAATTGGAGTTGTTTTGAGTCAAGAAGGTAAACTTGTTTTCTTTTGTGAGAAATTGAATGATGCAAAAAGGAAATATTTTGTGTATGATCAAGAGTTCTATGCTATTGTTCAAGCCCTAAAGAAATGGAGACATTATTTGATACCGAGTGAATTTGTGTTGTATACTGATCATAAGGCTTTACAATATTTGGGTAGTCAGAATAAGTTGAATTAGAGACATATGAAATGGGTTGAGTATTTGCAGAGTTATACATTTGTGATAAAACATAAGAGTGGAGTCACTAACCGAGTTGTTGATGCGTTGAGTAGAAGATCTTTGATGATCGAGATGAGAATTGAAGTTCTTGGTTTTGATGACATGAAAGATTTGTATGAAACTGATCCTGATTTTCTGAGCTGTGGAGAAAGTGGAGAGCACCTATTCAAGATCAATTGAGTACTAAATGCGAAGACTATTTCATTCAAGAAGGTATGTTGTTTAAAGGTATTTAGTTGTGTATAAAAAGATGATCAATGAGAACTAACTTGATAAAGGAGAAACATAGTAGTGGTTTGGCTGGACATTTTGGTATTGATAAAACATTGAATTTGCTTAAGGAGAAATACTTTTGGCCACAATCGTATAAGGATGTTCAGAAATTTGTGAAAAGTTATGGAATTTGTCAAGTTGCAAAATGAGTAAGTCAAAATAATGGATTGTATGTACCAATTTCTATTCCTGAGAAACCTTGGATTGATATCAGTATGAATTTTGTTCTTGGCTTACCGAAGACAGTGAGAGGTAATGATTTCATATTTGTTGTTGTGGATAGATTTTCAAAGATGACACATTTTATACCTTGTAGAAAGACATCAAATGCAATGCATATAGCAGATATTTTCTTTAAAGAAATTGTCAGATTGCATGGATTACTGAGGAGTATCATCTCTGACTGAGACAGTAAATTTGTTGGATACTTTTGGAAGACTCTTTGGAAAAAGTTGGGCACCGAGTTGAGGTATAGTTCTACATTTCACCCACAGACTGATGGACATAAAGAGGTTGTGAATAGAAGCTTGGGTAATCTTTTGAGATGCTTAGTTGGAGATAAACCGAGTAATTGGGATTCTATGTTGGCACAAACAGAGTTTGCATACAATAATTCAGTGAATAGGAGTACTGGAAAGTCACCTTTTGAGATTGTTAATGGCATACAACCGAGAGGTATGTCACATTTGAAGGATATTGCTGGTGAAGAAAAGAGAAGTGTTCAAGGAGAAGAGTTTGCTGAGTTCATGAAAACATTTCATGAAGAAGTGAGACATAAGATGGAGAATAGTAATAAAAAATACAAAGATAGAGCAAATAGATCAAGGAGACATAAGACTTTCACAATTGGAGATGAAGTAATGATTCATTTGAAGAAAGGTAGGTTCCTTGTTGCAACATATGGGAAGTTGAAAATGAAGAAGTTTGGTCCTTGTAAGATATTGAGGAGATTCGACAGTGGAAATGCTTATGAGATTGAGTTACCCGATGACATGGATATATCACATATATTCAACATTGCAGATTTGTATGAGTACCATGAATCGGATGAAGAACTGATAGTACCGAATGATTATCCTAAGAAGTAGATAGAAGAAGTTGAGTAGATTTTGGAACAAAGAATTGGCAAAAACACAAGAGGAAAATAGTACATGGAATATCTAGTAAAGTGGAAGAATAGACCGATTGAAGACAGTTTGTGGATTTCTCAATCTGAGTTGGATTCAACCCAGGTTGTACCTGTTGCATGATTCAGAGAATCATTTCAAACAACCCTAGGTGTCTGATGCAGGAGCATCTCGAGTCCTTTGCAATCCTATGTCACCAAAAACAAGTTTGAGTTTTTTGTGTTGCTCGGTTCCTTCTTTGACCGAGTTGGCTCGGTAGTTGCTCAGTTCCTTCTTTAACTGAGTTGGTCAGTTATTTTCTAGCGCTCGGTTAACCTTGCTTACCGAGTAGTTTATTTTGATTTCCTGTTTAGGCCAACTTGTGCATTTAATTGTGGTCCCAGAGTTAATGTTAGTATCGATCATTGGGAAGCATGTGGACCTTGATCTGGTCGTTCCTTTTGCTTATGATGGATCTGAAGGCCGACTTGTTTTGGTAGCCTCTTGTATATATGTAGTTGCTGGTTGTAGTTTTAAGTGGGTTTGGTATCAGTTTTAGAAGTAGAAGGTTAATGGTATCAATTAGAAATTGGAAGATAGTTTCTAAATCCTCGCATGTTGGAGGATAGTTGAAATTAAATTTGAATGTATTTGGCCTCAACTGGGAAGGCCTTATATCCCGGCATGTATGAGGTGATTTGATGAATAATACAGATCTGTTCTACATTCTTTGTCTCTCTCTATGTTTTGGTTGCTTTCATGTGTTATTCTGCAAGGAGGATTAGATCAGGGTGTGCCTTTGGCCCTCTCTCCTGTCCTGCCTTGCGTCAAGATATAATGGGATGTGATGTATGACTATCTTATTTTATTTATGTATGTTGATGAATGCATTGATGTAAACATTTTTGTGAAATTGACATGGTTATGCAGGTGCATGGATATCAGTTTTTATATACTTGGTCATTGATTTATTTTTGATCTTGATGATTTGATTCATATGGTCAAACTTGTATATGTTGATATTATCGCTTTTTTAAAGTTTTAAGTTTTTTACTCACATTAATGTTAATTAATCACATGCATACTTTCATATTGATGCAACCTTAAAATGAATGCAATTAAATTAACTAATGAAATGCAACTTAATTAACCTTAACTAACCAATGAAATGCAACTAGATTAATCAATGAAATGCACCTTAATTAAGACCTCTAGGACTATCATTAATGATTCAAGATGGATCTTTTATCATCATAAAGCCTTTAAGTTTAGACCTGATAGGTTAGTACAATTTTCACTAATAGATGAAAATATGAATACTTCCCATGTTATATCTCATGTCGAAAGTGAACCTAAACATCAAGGCATATAGGCCAGAATGTTTTATCAATTACTTCCTATTAATATAAACTTTTTTTGTTCATGTGCAACATTTTAATATATACCCGCAATGACCTTTTATTATTCATATCCTTGGGTATAATATGTTTTGTGCACTTTACTAGGAAGTTGTCTCATTTAGATTAAAATAGACAAGGAAATGAATCCAGTTTCACAACATATCCTTTTAATAATCTCAAGCAAGCAGATAGTATGGTTCCCCATAATAAAGAGAGTTCTCACAAACTTGAAACTTCCAAAGAGATGGTCCTAAGAAGTTTTGCAAAGAAGATGAATATCCAAGATGTAGGGATGAGAGAGTATACGACAGACTCATTAATGTCCATGATGGATTTACCCTTATCTCCTAGATCTCAGGGAAGACCTTCATCAACCTTCACACCCTTCAAAGGTGACACATTAACAATTCATGAAGGAACATGGATGGTTAAAGCTAAGGTGTCTTTAGAAGAAGAAAATGAAGAAAAAAATGTCCTACAATGGCTATACAAAGAAGATGAACATGATGGAAATGTTAAAAATGTGGAGATATCCCTGAACAAATATGGCAAAGAGTATGATATCATGAAACAAATGGGTTATAAAGGAAAAGGACCACTTGGTGAAAATAAAGAAGGAATCATAGAACCAATACATATGAATTTTTGTAACCCTAGAGACAAAAATGGTGTGATTTTTAAAGAAGAAACATCTCATCCTATGTCTGGAGATGGTCTTGTATTTGACAGATCATATGATTTAGATGATGAAGAAGGGATAGAAGGACAACCAATCTCATATGAGATATTGTTACTTTTGCAAGGAGATTTGCTATCAGAGCTAAGTATCGTTCTTACCAATCCTAGACTTGAACAAGAGTTAGCACAACAAGAAAGACATCCTAATTGGGGGCAGTTGGTTACTATTACTCATATTCTTGATATGCCTCATTTTGAAGATCAACATGATATACCCCTATCTAGACAAACATATTTACAAGAAGGTGAGAATCAACAAGAAGAAAACAATTCTAAAGAAGAAGGGGTACCAATGACTATAGCCCATTTCTTGGGTATATCAGATGATAGCCAGACAGATTCACATGAATATGAATCGGACATACTCTCTCACACTACAATGGACATAGAGATAGATGCGGTACATAAATACAGTCCTAGAGTTCAATTTGAAGAAGGAGAAATTTCTAATGCTAGGTCACTAGGGTTAAACTTACATAACACTAACGTGAACTCTGATAATAACATTCATGACTTTAATAATCTTAACAATTCTTTGGAAGCTAACTTGACGAAAATTGTCTTGCAAGTCAATAACATTGATAATAACGTGGTGTTGTCTCTGGAACCCTATGAATCCCTATGCTTTTTGAATCATGAACTTATAGACTGGAATGAATCTGAATTTGAATCTACAAGCCTATTATCCTTTGATAATGACTATGCTTTAGCTTGCTATCTCAATGCTTGTGAACCCTTCACCTCTTCCACCAGTGCAAGGAGCATAAATATGACAAAGGGGGATATCAAGTTTCTTAGTCTCAAAATGAAAAAAAAAGAGATTTGATGGTGAAAACCACATGGTGGCAGTATTAGAATCCAAAATAGTAAAAGAAAATGATGTATCCAATGGTGAAAACCTCTCAGAGACGCCAAAGGATGAGACTCTTGATATTCTTCTCGATCATTTCCAAGAAAGATCTTCGGTATTAATAGAGCCAACACAACTAGTTAATCTTGGAACAACAGAAGCTACACAAATGGTCCACATTGCTCAATCTGTATCAGAAGAGGAGAAGACATAATTCACTAAGTTATTCAAAGAAAAGAAGATCAACTTTGCTTGGTCTTACTCAAACATGTCAAGATTAGATACCGACTTAATAATGCATCATCTATCTATTGCTCCTAGAGTGAGACCTGTAAAATAGAAATTGAGAAAAATGAACCCACACATTGCATTATTAGTGAAAGAGAGAAAAACTATTGAAAGTTGGATTTACAAGAGATATTGATTATGTGGAGTGGATATCCAACATAGTCCCTATTTCTAAAGTGGATAAATCCATAAGAGTTTGCACAGATTTCAGAGACCTAAACAAAGCTTGTCTGAAGGATGATTTTCCACTCCCAAACATAGACATGATTGTAGACCTCACTGCAGGAGATGAAATGTATTCATTAATGGATGGATTTTTAGGTTATAACCAAATCAAAATTGCCCCTGAACCTCAAGAGAAAACTGCATTTACATGTGCATGGGGTACATATTGTTGGAATCTCATGTCATTTGGTCTCAAGAATGTAGGTGCAACCTACCAAAGAGCCATGACAACAATATTTCATGATGTGATGCACATAAATATGGAAGATTATGTCGATGACACATCAGCAAAATAAAAAATCTAAACAAATCACATAGAGGACCTGAGGAGAATCTTCGACAAAATGGAGCAGTTTCAACTTAGGTTAAATCCTAAAAAGTGTGCATTTGGAGTATCATCGGGTAAGTTGCTAGGCTTCATAGTTTTAGCAAAAGGAATTGAGATCAATCCAACAAAGGTAAAAACAATCATTGAAATGCAACCTCTAAGAAATATTAGTCAGATAAGGACACTTCAGGGAAAATTACAATCTATAAGGAGATTCATATCTCAATTAGCATTTTAAGCTCAATCATTCACTAAAATGATGCATAAAGTAGTCACATTTACATGGGATGAACAATGTGCTTGAAGAACTTTGCTCAAGTTAAATAGTATTTGGCGATCCTCCAATTTTGATGGCTCTGATTCATGGAAAACCACTCCTATTATACATATCAACAACTGACACATCATTAGGAGTGTTACTGGCGCATGAAGACGAGGCTAAGAAGGAAATGACAATATATTACATCAACAAAACTCTAGTCTCCTATGAGCTAAATTACTCAATGATTGAAAAGGCATGCCTAGTAGTGGTATTTGCATCTCAAAAGCTTAGAGATTATATGCTATCACATAAGGTGAAGCTAGTCGCAAAAATAGATCCACTCAAATATTTGTTGAATAAGCAACATTGATGGGAAGACTAGCAAAATGGGTCCTGCTATTGAGTGAATTTGATATTGAATATATCAATAGAAAGGCCATCAAAGGACAAGTGATAGTTGATCAACTTGTTGAAGCACCATTAATAGATGACAAACCATTGCACACAGAGTTTCTTGATGAAGCAATCATGCATCTTACAGAACACCCATGGAAGATGTATTTTGATGGCTCTTTTACACAACAAGGGTCAGAAGCTGGATGTTTATTCATTACTCCTCAAGGATACAAATACCAAAGGCTTACAAAATGATATTTCCATGCACAAATAACATAGTAGAGTATGAAGCCCTTGTCAACGGATTGAAGCTAGCAATAGAGTGGAAAATTGTTGAGTTACGTGTCTATGGAGACTCACAACTTATAATCAATCAAGTCAATGATGATTATCAAAGAAAATATGACAAGCTAATGCCTTACAAAAGGATGGTGGACGACCTCAAGAAATATTTTGCATGTCTACATTACATTTGAACAAATACCAAGGTCAAAGAATAGAGTTGTTGATGCGATGGCTACCTTAGCATCCATGTTACAACTGGAAGAACATAAGTTTCGCTATGACTTCTTGGTGGAAGAATTACCCTTTCCAACCTCTGACTCCCTGGATTCCCAGATCATATGCGCTATTGAAACCCAATTCCTATCTAGATATGCCCATATTTATTACTATCTAAAAGATCAGATCTTTCCTAAAAATTATTCAATAAACAAAAAAAGATGCCTCATAAGAGAAACATCACATTATTTAATCATTGCAAATGACTTAAATAGATGTTCTTTTGATGGTACGCTACTTAGATGTTTAGAATATGAAGAGTCAAAGAGTGCATTAAAGGAAGTACATGAAGGTGTGTGTGGGTCTCACTCGAATGAATTTTCATTGGCCAAGAAACTCTTAAGAGTGGAGTACTACTGGCCTACAATGGAGAAATATACTATTAATTATGCCAAGACATGAGAGAAATGCCAAGTTCACGGAAACCTAATACATGCTCCAGCTAGAGAGCTAATTCTATTTATCACACATTGGCCATTTCAACAATGGACCTTTGATCTAATAAGATAAATTTACCCAAATTCATCTAATGGACATAAGTATATCATTACGACAACTGAATACTTCACAAAATGGTTTGAAGCAGTCCTAAACTACATCATTTGTAGGTATGAGGTACCATCATCAATTGTAACTGACAATGGAGGGAAATTAAAAAATAAAGACATGTATGACTTATGTCTAAAATTCAAAATCACTCAGCATTATTCCTTGATCTATTACCTCAAGGTAATGGACAGGCTGAGGCATCAAACAAGACAATCCTAAAAATCCTACATAGAACGGTCAAAAAAACAAGAAGAGACTGGAACTTGCAAATCAATCAAGCATTATGGACATACCACATTAGCATTAGAACATCAATAGGAGCAACTCCTTTTGCACTGGTATATGGGTCTAAGGCAGTACTACCAATTGAAGTAGAGATTCCATCACTGAGGGTTTCGTTGAAAAATCTAGTCACTGATGAGGACTACAAAATCTTGCATCTACAAGAGCTAGAATTGTTAGATGAGCGCAGACAATAGGCATTTGATCATCTCAAAGTCTACCAGAAAAGAATGTCTAGAGGGTACAATAAGAAAGTGAAGTCAAGAGCATTTCAGGTGGGAGATCTAGTTTTAAGAGAAAACCCATAGAATCAACAACATCAAGAGTAGAAGGGAAAATTTGAACTCAACTAGCTGGGTCCCTTTGTCATCACAACTTCATTTGGATTAGAATCCTATCAATTGGCTACACCTAAGGGAGAGGTCCTACTAGATCCAATCAATACTCTTCACCTGAAATAGTTTTACGCCTGACATTCTTGAGGCAACATCTGTACAACAAATATTGATCTTGAAGAAATATATAAAAAAGAAAACATTGATCTCGAGAAAAATAAAAAAGTAGATAAGTTCAAAAACAGTAAAAAAAGAGCTCATGAAGAAAAGAAAAAATAATGGAAAGCAGAAAATTCAAAAATAGTGGAAAAAGTCCTGAAAAAATGACCATCTCAGTGAAAACCTGGCAAACAGGTGCCTTGATGAATCAAAGAAAAAAAATCAAAAGAACAATTTTTTTTTGAAAAGGAGAAAAGTTATCTTAGTGAAAACCTGGCAAATAGGCGCCTTGGTAGAAAAAATAGAAAAATTGTCCAAGTGGTGAAAACCTGGTAAATATGCGCTACTTGTAATCAACACTCCATCTATCAATAAAACACTTGAACACTTGGCCAACCTAAAGTTTTAGCTTGTACATATCTTTCAGTCACTTTCATGACAATCAAATCTTGAGTCATGCTATCAAAAATATCCTATTCTCCTAGAATGGAATTTGTCTATACCAAAGACCTAGGAAAGTTGTATTCTCTAGGGGGCAGTGGTCATGGTCATGATAGTAGTAAGGTCACCTGGTTGTTATTAAGGCTCTCTGTTGGGTGTGTCGGTTATCCCTAGTTCGCAATTTGACATTAAACTACACAACCAAAGTTATTCCTTAATACCACCAACCTAAAACAAGAACAATATTTCTTAATACTTAGACCAAACAATGTTCCTAAACACTAGTCATGGAGACTGAACCTAATCAACAAGTGTTCCTAAACACTAATACAATCAGACAAGATACTTATCGCATTAGACATGAACTCTAATTTAAAAGAATCTATGATTGATAATGTTTTCTAAAAAGTGATTGCAAATTAATCAAAAGTGTTCCTTAACACTAATTAATAACAATCAAATGCTTTGAGATTTATGTTGATCATGTATTTTCATACTGTCTCGAAGATGTCCATAGATTAGAGAACTACATGACTCAAAAGGATAAAGACAAATAGATTCCATTCTCTTTCATGCAACTTCCTCCTCACAATCACTCTAGTCTCCAGAGTTTATTTTGAACCTAGCCAACCATTATGAAGAGGCCACGAGGATGTGTGAATGTAGAAGGGAATATTATTGGAGACTTCATGTTGGATGCCTTCCATGTCATCTTTTGGCTCCTAGATAGAGACAAGCTTTATGTTGTTATAAAAGAGGAGACAATTTCGCAATATATGCTCACAAAGGCCTCACACAAGAGGTATTTAAATGACAACTAGCTCATTCATCCATGGAAGGACATAGCCAAAATGACGGACACTATCCAACACTATGATTCCATCCTACCCATCTAGGCTATCATCATAATGCTATGTCGCATCTTCGGGAAGTCAGATGCAAAGAATTATCAGTTGTGGATGTATTAATTCATTGCAGGTATCTCCATAGGCACCAAGTATTTCAACTAGGCCCAATTGATTTAAAATGTTATTTACCAACATCTCCTCTAGGTTTGCACCACCCATAGGATCTACATGACCTTATTTTCCGTCTAGGTGGTGTCGGATTGAAGACCTTCACTGTAGGTCTGGAGACACAGAGAGTGCAGGGTGATGGTCCAAAGCATGCCCTTCTATGGCACAACTTCCACCCACAACTGCAAATTGAAAACTTTGCAACCGATTTTTACCATGTCAATTTCACATTTATTTTTGACAGAATAGACTTGTTGATTGGAAACATTAGTTATGGCTCTCCAAGGATGCCATGGCCCTAGTAGAAGAGTCGGGGTGTTGGTTCATCTAATTCAAAACATGTACATATTTGAAGACTAGCAGGTTTGTTGGGAAGTCTTACCTCCTTCCTCAATATTAGAGTGATAAGGTAATTTTGTTGGAGTTTTGCAAGATTTTTTATGCGCAAGAACTAATGATGGCAAAGCATAAGGCCAATGTAGGCTTTCCCTTCTCCTTAGGGAATTACAAGTGTGTCTCCATCACCATTGCCAAGGACACCATTTTTTATTTAAAGAGCTTACACCTCTAGGAGTTTGACTATGAATGGAATTCTTACGACCCAAAGAGAAAGATTAAGGGTATCCTCCCTAACTCCTACGTCAAATATAAGCCCACAATTAAAGACTTCTAGGTAGATTTGTAGGATGATTTTGATAAGAGGCATCATGGATACTATAGAATGATGACTATCTAGTTGGGGGATTTTGGTCTCTATGCCAACATCCCTGAGAATTTTAAAGATGATGAGGACATTCTTGACCCGACCTATGAAAAAGACTAGGTAGGGCAACAACTCCTCTCCCCAATCAAGTGGGATGAGGAAGAAGATACAAAAAATATGGCCCTCTTAGCAGAGATAATTTCCCATAGTCACTAGGTTATTGACCTCTGGCTCCCGAGGAGTTCATAAAGAACCAAGGAAAAAAACAAGGAAGCATCACATAAGTTTGAGCGGAGGACACATAAAGGGGGAGATAAAGGTGGAAAAACCACCAAGAAGGTGGACCGTCTAGATAATTCACCACCTACATAACTGAAGAAGAGGCTAGGTGATCGAATGCAATGATCCCAATGGCTAGCCTCAACTGGTGACTAGGGAGTGACTTTTGGCCTCTCAACATTGCCTTTTCCATCAATGGCTCCCCCATAGATGACCCTCAGAATAGGCACCCCAGAAGAACAAGGATAGGCAGGAACAACACCCACAAAGACTACCCCAATAGATGAAGGCTTGTCATCCCAACTAGCCATAAGGCCAATAAATATAGATGAAGAGAGTGAGGGAACACCAAATGATGATGAGGTTCCACTCGTCCACTCCCAAATGAAGATTTCCAAAGCTCGGCCGCCCCTAAATCCAACATGGGTGACTCTCCTAGATCTCCCACAACTGGTCCCTTTTTTCAAGATACAAACTCCACCTCCACTGCAAGTCCCAACTAAAGAGGAGCTTGTACTTGAGCAGATGTAGGATTACCTATACCTAGGTTCTATAGGGGCCGAGGATGTGAACATGCTACTCACATCGGAAAAAAAAGTTGCCTTCCTCCAAGAAGTAGAATAAGAAAAGAAAAGGGAGGAAGAGGAAGCGAAATGTGCCCAAAAGGAAGAAGAAGATAAAAGGGTTGAAGAAGACGCTTGCCTAAAAACTGAGAGGTGCATAAGGGAGTATGAGGCCCAAGTATAAGTTGAGTAGGGAGCCCTCTAGGAGGCCATAGAAAGAGAAGAAACCGAGGAAAAGGAATTGGAAAAGGAATTGGAAAAGGCAGAAAAGATGTGCCTCCACAATGAGCAGGTGGCTTGGTACCACAAGGCCCAATTGGAAGCCGAGGAATGAGTGGCTAAGAAGGCTGAAAAGAAGAAAAAGGCCGAAGAAGAAAGGATATGCCTTAAAGAATAAAAGAGGTAGAAAGAACGAGAGGTCCTCTAGAAATAATAGGAGGAAGATGAGAAGATAAAAGAAGATACATGCCAGAAAATAACATAGGCGATTGAGAAGAAAAAGCAAGAGGAACTCATAGAGAAAGAGGAACTCTGAAGACACGAGGAAGAAAAATGAAGAAGGATGGAGGAGCGGATAGAAGTACAAGTAGTGATTGGACCTACGAGAGAAATCATAACCCCACTATCAACCAATTTGACATCTCCTCCTTAACAATCCCCTCCTCAACAATAGGTATCAGAGAACCCCAAGAGCCATCCTCCCAAACATATAGAGGAGAAAGGAAGAACAATGTCTGCACCTCAGGACACCGCAAAAAGAAATTGTAATGATCTGGCCCCACTAGAATGGGTGGTGTCTAGATTCAAAATAAAGCAGCGACTGGAACATCAAAAGGCATCGCTCTAGGATTTGATGGATGAGCTCACACCTCTAAAGAAGGTGAAGAAGGTTAAGAGCATTTTAACCACCACTAGGAATTCCCAAGGTGAGATGGTGGAAGAGGTCATCATTGCATATTTGGACAAGACTAGTCATAAGTCACCACCGAAGAATATAGGGCCACCCAAATCAATTTGGGAAAGCAGACTAAGTGGGGAGAGCTCGATAACCTTGATGATACCACCAACACGGTGCATGAGGGGGTCGAGAAGGAATATAAAGTAAACCAAGAGTTGAGGGGAAAGATATCCCAATACAAGGATTTTCTCTGGGAGTCAGTTGTTCCCATCTCCTTGTAGATCCCTGGTGCATCTACCCCCACATTTATATCATGAGAAGAGATGGATTATTTGCAAGAAAGGAAGAGAAAATTCGTCATAGACTAGTGGATCTCCAAGCAAGTGGAGACAGTCTAGAGATTCATCTCTAAGTCTATTCATTATTATTTTGAGGCAACAAGGATTGAGAAGGCCATCCGCGATGAAGTTAGTTTGTGGAATGTGAATCTTACCAAGTATAAGAGGAAAATCAAAGAATTGAAGAAGGTCTGCAGATTGGACAAAGATGAGTTGATTGCAACTTACATCCTCAAAAACAAGGGTGAGGATTTTGTAGATCCTAGTTTTAGCTACTTGGGTTCAAAGTAGATGTCACAGAAATAGCTTGAAAGACGATGATAAGACACCCTCAGCTAGTATAGGAACATGATTCCCTCTTTGCCACATACTTGGTGCAAACAACATGCTCTCACCTGGATAGTGTAGAAGGGTATATAATTTTGTATTCTTTGTTAACAAGTTTTGATGAGTGAATGGAGGAGAAGTTTAGTCCTTCCTGCAATTTTGATAAATAGGCGATGGATGATTGTATGGATATGGTCATCAACACATAAGAGGCCCAAAGGACTACAAAAAAGATGAGAGAGCATTCGAATAAGGCAATAGTTGTGTTGTAGGAGGCGAAGCTCCAGATACAATGGGTTGAGAATCCAAATGAGGAGTCCATAGAGGCCTGCATCCAGAACTTAGAGAAGTATAAGGGAGTTGCTCTAGGGTGATTGAACCTTGGATTCTTTATTATTCTATTCTTTATTCTTTAAGTCCCAAGGAGACTTTGGGAGTCTAGTTCCTCAAGTTATCTTGAACCCTGATATTCTTTTATTCTTTTAGATACCATAATCGGACGATCTTAACAAAGAAAACACTTAAATGCCTACATTCAACCTCCTGCAGTACATACATGGTCCCATTGCAGGAAAAGTATAGGTACACTTGTCAGACAAAGTGACAAGCAAGATAGGCATTATGCAAGTTCCATCTACTTTGTTGATTGGGCATTGTTTCTGCATTTAAACAAGGTACAAGTAGATGATGAGGAGGCATGTCGCCGATCTAGGATTTATGATATGGGCTCAAAGTTTAGAGGATGTACGTAGTACAAGAGAAGACTTGCACACCATCACCTCCTCTCAAGATTTGAACCTCCGGGTTCCTTTTCTCCTTCTTTCTTCTTATCTCTCCTTTCTTGGGATCTGTATTGTACAAGCATGAGTTTGATATATTGCTACCATGATTCAATTGTGTAGTTTTTTTAGTGAAACTCATTGACCCATGTTTCATGAGTAGTGGTTCACAAGAACCCATCTCTCATGAGAATGAATGGAACACTTAGCACTCACTGCATCTAGGCGATGCTCACAAAGGTGAAGCACCAAGACTTTTGGGAGGTCACCCATACCAGTAGTACTCCATCTCGAGCGAGCTTAACTATGGAGTTCCCTCCATGGTTAAGTCACTTTGCTTACAAACCCATTTGTAAAACCTTCAACATTTGTGCCTTATGAAACCTTCGATAATGGTTCATAAGGAACAACACTTGCTAAAGGTTTTGCAAATGAGATTGCAAGCAGAGTGGGCTTAACCATGGAGGAAACTTTGTAGCTAAGCGCACTCAGGTTGGAGTAGTATTGGGATGGGTGACCTCACAGGAAGTCCTGATGCTTCACCTTTATGAGCATCACCTAGATGCAATGAGTGCTAAGTGTTACATTCATTCTCATGAAAGATGGATGAAACATAGGTCAATGAGTTTGACTAAAAAAAACTACATAATTGAATCCTGCTAACAATATCACAATTTGACTTTCTTTGGAAAATATCTCCTACTTATCAAGGATGAGTTCCCTATAAATGTAACATCTTTGTGTTAAGAGAGGTTGATGGATATGATATGAGATGAATCTTGTTTCCTTAATATATATTGATTGATGATCATATGTATTAAAGATGTGTTACATTGTTCTTGGGTTTAGTTGATGAAGTTGTGATTATTGTGTATAGTTTGGTTGTTTTCTAACCCTGACTTATATGTTGTTGTTTATTTGTGATCTATTCTAGTGCGCACTCTCAGGAATTCAAATAATTTGGAACCTTCCCAAACCAACATGCCCCTTGAATAAATATATGCATGTCCAACTAAGTTATCCAACACCATTGTGACCTAACATCCAAGTGCTTGGGAGGATAGGAACCTCAGTTCCTTCCCCTCTTTCAAGAAGAGTTGGTTGGCAAACACACTCGACTAATCTCTTTGTTGGCCCATGCACACAAGCCCTGTCAACAAGCCTCTACCCAAAATATTGGAGTCATGGACATAGACTAAAGCATATAATTGATCATCTCCTACAAAGTCATATTATCCCTCTTGACTGCATCAATTTGCTGAGAAGTGTATGAGACTATTTTCTAGTGAAGTATATGTCGACCACTACAAATTATTGAAATGTGTGATTGACATATTCCCCCCATTATTTGTACAAATCTTTCAGAGATAAAGACTTGACTCTTTCCCCAAAAATGCTAGGAAGGTCATAAAAAATCAAAGAACATCATCCTTGTACTTCAAAAGTACACCCATGCGTGTACTAGGAGAAGTCTTCAATCAAAGTGAGCACATACTTAGCCCCTAAAAAAGAAAGAGTTAGAAATGATATGAGGTCATTATGTACCAACTCAAGGGATATTGAAGTGTGTGTGTCCATACTTGTAGGAAAGGGATCCTTATGATGTTTCCAAAGTACACAACCTTGAAAAAATCCATCTGAACAAGAGATTCGAGGAAGACCAATCACCAAGTTTTGTGTGCTAATCTGTTAAAGATATATGTAATTCAAGTGCCTAAACCATTCATGTCAAATCTTTCTCACTGAATCTATGTGAGCAATAAAGGATGGTCCTAATGAAGAATCAAATCTATTGAAAACCCATACAAATAGGCCACATGATCAATTGTCCTTCTAGAAACAACCTTCTAAGGATCCTATAACTCTCAAATAGTGACATCACTAGTAGAAAACTCAATAAGCCTCTCATTACCATAATGACAAATATGATAAATAGAAGAAAATTTTGTGAAATATCAAGAACAAGAAAAACACCATTAATGCAAACATCTTGCATCTGAACTAAGCCTATCTCTAGAACTAGAATTTGTGAAGAGTTCCCAATTGGAATATGAGAAGCACTATTAGATGAAATAGAATCAAGAAGGTCTACGACACAAGTCATGTAATGTGAAGCACTTGAATCAAGAATCCAACTATCACTAGTAGAGGACAAAGCTCCAACTGAAAGAACTTTCCCTTTTCCCAAGGAAGAAGACATAGACATGTAAATGTTGTTCTTCCTCACAGCTTCGTCTAATGTTGCTAACCTCACAAAATAGTGTGCATCATTAAGCCTTGGTAAAAGTACTAAAGATTACTCCCTTGAGTTAGAAGATGGAGGAGGTGGAGGATTAGACTTGTGATCATTATTTTCCTTAGTCTTGGAGGTAAGATCATCACCTATAGGATAATATTTCTTGGGCTTCTTCTTATTCTTACCCTTTCCCTTGGAGATTGAGCCATCAAAAAGTGGCTCTTAGGAAGAGCATCCATTTGAACCAACTCAGCCATCTCCTTGGTAAGACAACTATTGGTGTATTTAATTATTGCACAGAGTAAGTCATTCTCGTAGATTATAAATACACATATTACTTTACTTAGGGATCATATAGGAGCTTTTAGGAGAATTTATACTTTAGGTGGTGTTATGATGTTATCACATTCCACTTTATGTGGTGACTCCACCTTTAGCGGGCTTATCACTTTATCACCTTCCACCTTTAGTAGACATGTTGTGCATACTTTATTCCACTTTTGAGGGTGATCCACCTTTAGTAGATATATGACACTGTCACTTTTCCACCTTAAGTAGGTGATAAGTTGTCTCTTGATTATCATGTCATAAGATTATGACACTTGTCATAATATTATGCCTTCCTATGTCTCACCTTGGTCTATTTAACCAAGGGATCCCCTTTGTAAGATTCATTCAAGCTATTGTATTGCATTCTTGGTGAGAATATATTTTATTCTTGTCATATTTGTTCTCTTTTTTCATTGTGCTTTCCATTAGGCCTCTAAATCTTCGGTGGCTATCTTCATAGCCAAATATTTCTATCTTAGCTTGTTGAGTGCCATTGGATAGTCTTTTGAGAGATTTGAGTACATTTTTGGTGGATTTTGGGGGTTCCTCTTTTTGGCTTTCTATTGAAGGTCAAAAAGAAAGCTTGTTGGTGCAAATCTAAGGTCACCATTAAATGCACAATGTTCAAAAACCCCAAGAATGACTTTTGTTTTCTCCAAATCGGACACCATAGGCCAAATCTAGTCATTTGAAGTTTGGAGGTGTGGCAACAATTCAAGCATCATAAGTACATAGGTGATTTTCAATCAGAAATATGTTGATCATCTAGCCTCCTTTTTGCAAGAAAATTTTAAAACTAATCCTTGCTAATCAATTTTTTACGTTGTTAATTTTGACCAGGTAATATGCCATCCAAACAATCAAATCTTCAAACAAGGTATTCAGAGACTCAACGTTCAGGGTATCCATATATTTGCTTTAGATGTCATAAAAAATCATGCAATCCATGATGTAATACCATTCTATTTCCACTGATCCAAACATGAAAATTAGACAAACCCTATCATCCCATTCCTCTTTGGGTGTTTTCCACCTCCCTATTTCACAACTAAGATGGTGTAAGCTCATTCATAACTGGGCAATTAGCATTTTTGCTTTCCATTTTATATCTGCCTCTATGTAATTTTTTTGTTGCTGATCACAAGTGTGATTAAAATGTGTGATGCAATATTCTCTTTTTTTTCCAAGTTGTTTTGACCATAATATCATTTTAACTTTCTCTCTTACATACTTTTTGATTTCAATGTTCACATTTGGACATTCATGTATATTAATTACCCATTTATCTAGCCACTTGATGTTTTGTTTCATCCAAGTGTTTTTTCTTCTATCTAACCTTTCATTTGTCACAAGTTTAAGCTAGCAGTGATCTTCCATTTTCTATGTTCTCTTACAATAACCTAACAACCTAATCATTGCAATTGCTTCAATATGGAAGGTCCCAACTTCTACTAAGATGATCTTGTATGGGATTGTTGTCTTAATTTTGAAGTTGTTTGTGATAAGATATGTTTGTAGTCTTTCTATTTGCCTCGATCTTGATATTGAGGTGCTATTGCCTCAAATCTCACAACCATATAGAACCACCAAGATAATGAGTAACCCGAATAACATCTTCTTAGTTTTCCAATCTCATAACTCAGTAGATCTGCATCTATTTTGAAGCATGTATAATGTTTTCCACCCCACATGTATCCACTTTTCTCTATAGGCTTTTGAACTAAGGTTACTATGAAAGTATATCCCCAAATATTTTTAGTCATTTACCACTTGCAATGGGTTGCCTTCAAATTCAAACTTTACTTGCTTCTTTTTTCTTCTCAAGATAAAGATCATAACTTCAATTTTTTCTAGTGTTCACTTGCATTCCCACTTCCTAATAAAAGGATCCTAGAGCTCTTAGATGGTCTTGAAGATCCTCGGTCATCTTGGCAAGAAGAGCAAGATAATCTACATATAATATTAGCTTCCTTACATAGGTACCCACATTTAGACCTCCACCATAAGATTTGGTTACCCAATCCTCCAATTTGTCAATATATAATCCAATCAAAGTAGGGGATAGCAGACACCCTCATTTGACTCCAATGTCACTTCCAAAACTCTTTGAAAACCCATCCTTAGTTATGATTTTGGCCCGCAGCTGTTCATAAAGCCTATATAGTGATCCAGAACCCCCAATTCTTCCATCCTCTGCCATAATATACTTCTAGGAACCATGTCAAAAGCTTTCCTAAAATTCACAAAACAACAGAAAACCTCTTCATCTCGCTTTTCCCAAACCTTCTCGACCAAATGCCTAAGTATGAAGTAATGGTCAATAGTAGAGTGCTTTAATCTGAAGCCAACTTGACCCTTTACCCTTTTCTCTTCTTTTTCAACCCAACGACTGATTCTATGTTCCACTATGCTTCCAAAGAGCTTACCAAATAGGGGGTTGACCATTATTGTGCGATAACTTGCAGATTATTGACATCACCGCTCTTGAGGAGTGGGATGACAATGCTAATTGTCCAATTTGTTGGAAACCCATTTTGAATTACTTGGTTAAATATTTTTTTTAATGAGTGGAATGAGAGCTTCCACCCCCCACTTCAAGAATTCAGCCTAAAGGTCGTCTATGTCTTGATCTTTTCCACTAGCCAATCTTTTAATTCCCATCTTTATATCCTTAGTTGAAAAGAGTTTAATCTTAGAATTGATAACTGAGGGTAGTCCTATGCCTTGTCCTCTTTCATGCAATTCTTTGCCATAGCCAAACCATTGCATGTCTGATATATTCATTTCAAACATAAAAAAATTAGAAAAACCATGTTAAAAATGACCTCTGCACAATATCGTAATGAAATTTTCACCAACAACAATGTGCAGATCGAACCACTATTAAGAAAATGCTTTAAATGTGTGTAAGGGAAGATGAAGTTGCCAATGCTATCAAGTTCCAACAATGATTAATGATTGCACTAAAGATGTGAATGACACTAAAGTTTTAAAACTTCAAGTGAATGCATAAACCTCTAGTAGCACCCAAAAAAGATCGCCATTTCTTCTAACAACAAGATTTTTGACACACTAATAAATTAACTAATGCAATAATACAAGGCCAAAATTGAACCAAGGTTTTGATATCATGTTAGGATTAGCGAGATTCTCGAAAGCAAAGATGAAACAACAAACTATTTGCACACAGAAAGCTAAATAGATAGACAAGAAAGTGAAGTGAGAAGGTAGGAAACAACTATTCACTACCCCTCCAATAATTGGACACTTGTGAGCACACTTGACAAGTGCTTGCAAAAGTGGTAATGTATATGTATTAGGTGTCTTATTAATGTCTCAACTAGATGAAGTGAGCCAAAAGACTAAAATACCTATGTAAACTCAAGCTTGTATGTGAATAAATCAGTCTAGAAAGTATTAACAACTAACTAGTTAGGTAATGACACTATTACACTAACAAGGATTGAGTGGTAGCACTGGTCAAATTAGCAAAATGTGATTGCAATTGGCCCATATTTTACAATAAGGTATTTAACACTGCATCCCCAGGTGGAGGTGGAGGCGTAGGCGGATTTCCCATGCCAACATAGACACGAGCAACATAAACATTAGTTGCAACAATGCTAACTACATCAACATTAACGGTGGAAGTATCCATAACAAAGCTAAGAGATGGAGGCATGTTGCACCTGAAGGGAGTTTAAGAAACATTAATTCTAGGAATAGAAAACACATTGTTCATATTACCAGATAGAGGATCAATAGTGGGGCATGTATCAACCATGTGTATCGATACTCCAGGCATTGTGACACCCAACCAAGGACCATTGATGTCGCAATGTGTGTCCAGAGGTGTAGGCACAATGAAAGAGGTGCATGCATCTCTATAATTAGTGTCAATGAATGAAGCATCTCAAGACCTTTTTGATTTGAGATAAATCATCTCTCTCAAATCATTGATAGTGGAACTGACTTGGGGAATGACATTCTCTTGATTAAGAAATCCTTTGAAGTCCCTTAAGTTCTCTAGAGATTGTCTCTGATCAATAGGGGTTGAAAGAGTAGATTCTTGATCAATAGATACCCTGGAGGGATATTCATCGGAGAATTGTGCTGAGAGTTAGGTTCAAAATTAGATGTAGATGAGGTCCCAAAACTCAGGAAAAGAATGAAGAGCAAAAGGGTTTGAGTTTCCCAAAAATATTAGATCGGGTCTAGTAGGACTATAATGATTAGAAAGAATGCTAGGTTTTGAACTACTTCTCACCACAAGTCTGGAAGTTGTTTGAGGTGCAAAGCTCATAGAAGAGCTTCACAACACATAGGTAACCTCAGGAAACAAGCAAGAAAAAGAAGACCAAAAAGTATATAGGTTTGAATTTAAAAAGTTTTAAATGTTTTTTAGAATCAAGAGATGAGTTCACGTTGGGTTTATCAAAATGTTGAGGAGGAAAATTGAACAATTGCAAAGGGTGGTCAAACCTCTTGAGGACTCAAACTCCAACTCTCCACTCTAAACAAACCTTCAAGGTATTACGACCTCTAAGTTTGCTCACTATCAAAGGGGAAAATGTGTTTAACTAATCTAAACTAACCAATAAAAATGTTTAGTTCATAGAAGACAAAAGTACAGGTTCCAAAAACCTTCCAGACAACTTCATGAGCTCTTTGTCTAGGACACACACACAAGTTGAGATCGATAGCGCGACACCCAAGCATCCTGTATAGTCATAACACAAAGTTGTACTAGGACATGCAAAATAACATGCACAATGTTCTATGGACTAAATGCAATAAAATACTGAAATGCAAAGTACACAACATAAATGAAATACAAAATGACTAGGAGGAAGAAAAGGAATACTTATACTAATCCACGAAATGAAGCTTCAGCTCAAGCAATGCCCTTCGCTAGAACCTACACATAGAAGAACAATGATGAAAGCTTATCAACGATTGCATTTAGAGGTTTGTCGCAGTCAAAACTTCGCTTTGATGTTTCTGGCTCTACAAACAACCTATAGACAAGATTGTGATAAAAAGATAGATAGATATAATCAAGCAAGAGAACATATGATATGCTAATTCAAAGACAACAAATGAAATAAGCAACTCAGGAAGTTACCCTCCCTTCAAGACCATAAGCAACATGCCTTACTAGAATGGGGAATGACAATGACCTTTGAGCTAGGCAAAGCTTCATTGAACCACAATGGAGGTTGATGAAGAAAATCAATAATGGAGATCTAGTGAGCTGTACAAAATGGAGTATAGACTACTAGAGAGTTTCAAAATGTGTAAGAAAGAGTGATTAGAAAGCTTGAGAGTGGAAATGAGGCAAAATTGGCAAGGTATAAGGGACTAGCAATTGTCTTGATGTCCGTGCAAGCCCGAATAGATTACACTGCCAAAAATCAAGAAGTGTAATGTCTCATCAACCAACCCAGTTGTGGATATTCATGAGATGTTAGTGTGATGCCCAAACGTCTATGTAGTGCACACATGTCCAAGTGCAATCTAGACAAAACCAAGCATGACGGGTGGCAAGGAAGGTTTGCAAATTAAAAATTGATTATCTTTTTATTTGGCCAAAATGGAAGGCTTATATGTGACGTAAAATTGCATGGTGTGCAATTTAAGATATTATAGTTTAATATTGATAAAAATATATTATGTTATATTTTGCAAATAGCAATTTTTTTAATCCTTGCTTCAAATTTTATTATGTGAATTCCTTCTATATAGCACTTAAATTAATTTCTTCACCCAAAACAATCCAATAAGATTTTCTAAAGTAAGGTCTAAGTTCTAAATTCTAAATCTATTCAACAATGAATTTCAATTCTAGAGAGAGATATTACCCCTTGTATGAAATCAATTCACATAAAATAAAAAGATTTTAAATTCAATAAATGCCCACAAATAAAATTTAACTATTGCTAATGAAGAGCACAATAGGCCATAATTATCCATTGATCTCATTTATGTAAACTCTCCTCCCTAAGGAATTCCCACTTCTATTATCCATTGATCTCATTTATGTAAACTCTCCTCCATAAGGAATTCCCACTTCTAAAAGAGATGCAAGTCAAATTAGATCATAACTACATTGAATAAATATAAGGGAAAAAAAAGGGAGACCCTTCCATATCATACCATGGTGAACTTGGAGCAAGAATCAATGGCCCACGTTACTATCATAGTAACTACACAAGACGCAACAACCAAGAATATCATTAATTCTAAAAAAAAGGCACATAGAATGTCCATAACCCACATCACTCTTAAAAGAACTAAGAATAACACCAATTCCAAAAAGGTTCAAAGTTCAAACCTAAAAACAAGTACATGTATGATTAGGTTGTCACATTGAATGGTGAGAAACAACAAGATCTAAAATTTTGGATCTTCGCCCCAAATGACACCTTGGGCCCTCCAAGTTGAATTTTAGGAGATGAAGGTTTTTAAATATAAAACCCATGTTTACTATCATTGAATTATCTCAATTGTTTTTTACAAACTTTAAAAAAAAATTCCTCGAATAAAATATACTTAAAATTTACATCTTAAAATTACAATATTATAGATCCTTATATTAATACCATATATTTTATATAATTACTTATATTTAAAGGCCTACATGCAAAGCATATTTCGAATATATGCTTTGAATTGGCCTGCCTATCCTCATGTATACATGAATAAAAGCAAATTCTCACCTCTTGATCCAATTTATTCCATTGGAAAAGGTATTCACCCTCTCTGGAGTTTATTTAATGTTTGATATTGCGAATATTTAAGTTTACTTGTAATTGGTAAGCCACAAATATTTGGAGCTATTGTCATATTGATCATATCTTTTGTATTGTGAAGATTTGTAAACTACCAAATATAAATGATCCGGAAAATCAAGAAAAACAAAGTGACCCCTGCTCTCTTCTCTCACTCTATCACCTACTTAGCACGGATCAAATATTATAGAAACACGTTTTTGAGAATATAATATCACACTTACAACATTTTACTTGAATAACTCTTAAATTAAAATCAAGCTTTGTTAAAGTAATCATATCTATACTATGTACAAATGATTTTTGGTTGATATGATGGAGGACATGGCCCTTAATGCAACCACTCATGGTAATTTACATTTAACTTACACAAGCACAAAGATAAATTTAATGGCATGCAAAATTCACAAGAAATATATCATGCAATGATGGCGACAAAATGCATTTGAAATCAAATGATGTGACTAGCTCCTGAATCCATTTTCAGTAAATACTCCTGAATATGCTTAGCTAGCAGCTCAGGTGAAAAGGTACATCTTGGATGCAATGTCAGACATATTTTAGAGTTCCAGTATAGCATGAACATCCATGGAATTTCGTAAAGGTTGTTAAAACATGCTAAGCCTTTCATAACATGTACATTCAATGGAAGTTGGTAAAGCTAATCAATGTGTTATTTGTATAAGCTTCCTGTCACGTTGCCCAAGAAACTGAGTAGAATTTCACTATTAAAACTACAGAAGCAATGAGAAAATTCAGTGTCAAACTAATTATTCAAATAGACAAAATGGCTTACTGATCAGTAAAGCTATAGCCTCTGCAAAGGCCAGATGCCATTGAAAACAAACAAAAATTAGCACAATTTACATAGTAACGTTCAGAAAATCAGTACTTCCTCGTATTAAAATTTAGAAATATATATTTTTAATTGTAAATAGTCTTTTTACAATTTGCTTCCCAGTTGGATGAAAATCAAACCATATTATCATGTTTCAATCTGTAATTTATCTTACCAAAGCCATTATTGATGATACAAGGATCACGGAGCTATATCTGACAAGGAGTTCAAGAAAGGGTTGTAACAGAAACAAAAGATATTTATCAACCTGAATAATAAATCAACATATCTAGATGTTGCCTGCCCAGATAAATAAATATAAATATCGGTTCTTGCACATAGAATTCAGATATAAGAAACATAATCTTGTATCCATCTGGATAATCCTCTGTAATATAGGCTAACATTCAAGCCAGGTGGAGTTGTGAACTGAATCTTGCATTTAATCTATTAGATATCACAAGATTAATATCCAAGCCAGGTAGGAGGTATTAGCTCAAACTTGTGCTTAGCACGAGTTAATACATCATAGTAATCAACTTGCATAAGGCAATCACGAAAGTCTGTGAAAAGCCGCTCAAAAAGTCTCCATTGCACTGAATGTGATTTTGAATAAGGATAAGGAAGAAAGACCTACAAGGATTATTTATCAGAATTAAACTCGGGTAAGTTTAAACATATATAGGCGCTAAGTACTAGCATTTACCTCCCACTCTTCTGCAATTCGCATAAACAATCGAAATGTGTGTTCGTTTTCTTCAAGGTTGTTGATCACTGCAAGCCAAACTTTGGATGCAAGCTCATGAGCAGTATCCCTTTCTTTACCACATGCTAGAAATTGATCTGCTCAACAAAAGAATCAATTAAAGAAAAGCCATTTCTTCCAGTTAACATAGCAATGAATCCAATATTTGAAACTGAAAACATAGACCAATCTACTGAGCATGTAGTCTTTCGGTGGCAACCACAGCAAATTTGGCAATGCAGAGGATTTAATCTATGGAGACAAAACCATACAGAACTTAAAAGAATGAAACATTGGACTTCTTGATTTTCTTTCTATAAAATATTTGGCACTTGCAGAATCGGGTGAGAAGTTTTGGTGCTGCTAAACAGATCATGCATCATGATAAGAGGATGACAGCAATGAAAATTCGACTAAGTTTAGGGCCATATTCTTTAAAAGATTAAAGGATATACGAGGAGTACTGCTCTGGTATTACCAAGAAAAGCTGGGTTATTTGAGCCGTAGAATTGGTGCACCTATCTAGAGAAACTGGAAACCAACTAGTTAGCGCAGGAGTGAGATTCCTCCATCATATAATAGATATCGTTATTTATCCTTCTGGAACATTAGTCCACTCTCAGGCAAAAGGCTCAAGGAACTGCCTTTTCCAATTCTCGCATCTATCAATCATGGAAACAACCAGAATAACAAACAACAAAGATTATGACAGATAGGAACAACAGTTCTCAACCTCAAACTACACCAATTGTCACATCGATCAATGCTTGCCTTGATATCTACAGTGTTGCATGTAATGCGATTTTGGATATGCAAGGTGGGATCAGGTATTTAAATGAAGGCCTACATCTAGTATGCTCCTAGCGACTTTCAAATAAAGTGGGCTTTTTTCCAAACTTTTCTTGAGGAAAATCTTAATGAATTTCATCAGTTTCAAGCTCTTTTATACGTCCTGGACTGAAGAATTTTTGGATTAACAGTTGTGGCTACATCAAGAGGCAAAATATTTTAAATTAAAATGCTCAATTATGCAAAGCAAGCGTACTTATCATTTAGTTTCACAGAAGCTACTAACAAAATCAAGAATTAAGATCTTGTTTACAGCTTCCTCACTGAATGTTGTAAATATGATGTTGTTGAAGGGACAAACTTTAATTCTGTCTCTTTGCAAATACCTTTATGTAGTTCATTTTGATGGATGTCTCAGTATGAATATTGCTAATTTCATTTGTCGTAATACATGGAAATTTAGTTGGTATATCAATAGATATATGCACAGGTATTATTAAATATCCATTAATTTTGCCAGCTGAAAATGAAGATGGCATATAGTGCTAGTTATGATTTTAGAGTTCATAACTATAGTGAAGAACAAGTCTCCCCTACCCACATTTGTAGCCTTTTGAAGAATATTCACAATGTCTAATTATGGGTTTCTGACCACTCTAAGCTTCAAAAGGAGTGTCTCCCTTCAAAGCTTGATAAGGAACATGACTCTGGATATAACTTGCATGGTTAATGTTCATGCAATGCTCTAGAACAAGTGATTTAGAATGAATCATACAGTTAGCTATTTTCTTCAAGAATCTCCTCTTATGCTCTGCAACAACATTTTGCTATGGCCACTACAAATCAATCCCTCTAAAGCATACAACTGCTCAAAACAATGGTTAACATACCACTGTTAGTGATCCATAGAATCCTATTGGCTTTCTCTGACTATTTAATGTCTTGAAAATGCTTGAGCACCTCAGGCTTCTATCAAAGAAAATACACCCGTGTAAACCTTAAAAACTCATCAATGAAGGTCAAGATGTATCTAGCCCTACTGAATGAGGGATGCAAAAATGGACTAGATATATCCTCGTAAATTGATTCCATAATATATGTAGCCCTCCATGTTTTGCCTTTGTCAAAATTCTCTTTAAGATGGCTATCAAGGATGTGATCCTAGTAAACACCATCAGAAACACAAACAAAAGACAACTTATAGCCATGCCCTTTTCGCTGAGCTACTACAAGTAGCAATGATTCAAGTGCCCAAATGACTTATGCCACAACCTACTCACCTCATTGAAATGAGTGAGAACTGCAGTCAACGAAGAATGAAGAACAAAGTAAGAGTATACAACTGAAAGTGGTGTTCTACTCTTCCAACTACCATTGTAAAACTACAATGCATCTCACAAATGACTACTTTACAATGTTACATAACTACTGTGTTAAGTGAACTTAACTCATTTGCCTGAACCCTTGTTAATAATCCAGAAGACTACTAGAAGCTTAGTGGAAAGGGGGAACACACAAAGAAATTTCAAAATGTTCCCTCACCCATGTCAAAAGACCTTCTCGCACACCTCTTGGAAGTGTCATCATCCATCAAAGCTGTTGTTCAGATGCTGGTCTTATACTAGTTGTTGTTTGCCCTTGCATTGGGTATAATACTCAGATTAGTCCTGTTGGTGAGGCACATGGGGTTGTTCCTAATGATGGACACCTTCTAGATGGCTGATTTGTGTGGCCTGCAGACCAAGGTTATGGACTCCTCTTCATCTTCAAAACTTTAGGACGGCTCAGACCTGGTTTGTTGTTGTTTATTGGAGCTTGGAGTGGGGATTACAGGTTTGGGTGCTGTTAGTAAACTCTTGATAATCTTCTGTAAATTTGTTCCAGGAATTAATAGAAAATTCAGAACTAAAATAGACACAAGTTAAGAGAATTTTTTGATAAAACAAGGCCAGGGTTTTCTTCCTGACCTTATGGGCCTCCTAGGGTAGCAATCCTCATTCTTTTTGTTGACAACTTTATAATCAATGCACATTCTCATAGTCCCATTGTATTGTCCCAACTCAAGCAATGAGGCTCAAGAGTGCATTGGTTGTCCTTTCCTTGGATTACCAAAGAGAAAGAGGACATAGAGCAATATTGGGTAAATGTGGAGCCTTTGTCTTGTATTCTATTCTATTCTTAAGTTGTGGGCATGTCTTTTCATGCAACTAAGTGAACTTAAGTGATTTTAACTTGTGGGCACGTCTTTTATGCAACTTAAGTGACTCCAAGCCTAAAGACTTAAGTTGCCCCCCGTTATGTGTACTTCAGGTGATTTTAATAAGCATGCGACAAAAAGGCCAAGTGAGCTTGGGTTTTCAAGGAGCCTCTTGGCTCATTTTTAGGGTTTTAATGTGGAGCACTGGATTGAGTTGGTAGTGGATCAAGGGCTGAAGACTTGAGGTTAAATCATCTTTTTGGGAGTTATTATGTAACATTCTAGGGTTCTGTTGTGACCTAATCACACATTGCCCATTGTGATGGGATCCACCTCTTTTTGCTCTTGGCCTTGTCCTTTTGGCTTTCGTTCGTGGTAGTTTTGGGCCCAATCCCCTGAGGTTCTCCTGTTTCAAATGAGAATTGGTAAAATTGGCCAAGTCTAGAAAAGTGTTGTCCACCTGGCTCCTAGAATGGAAACTATTAATTTGTCTGAGAATTGATCTTTCAAAAAGAATGTTAGTGAAATTTTGAATGTCTTGACATACTTGCTATTTTTTGAAATTTCTATTTTTAGTAAATTTCGCTGCCTCTCAGATTGGCCTTATTTTGACTTTGGAACAACTTACTATTTTTAGCTCATTTATTTTTAGTAAGTCTATTTTTAGTAAATTTCACTGCCTCCCGGATTGGCCTTATTTTGACTTTGGAACAACTCACTATTTTTAGCTTGTTTATTTTTGGTAGGTCTATTTTGACCACAAGTGAGCTATGGTTGATATTATGATAAGCGAGTGAGGCAGTCAATCAGAAATCGGTTAAGTTTGGAAACACCCTTAACCAAAAGTGAAAAGGCATGCAAAAAAGCAAAAAAATCCTCCAAGTGAAGAAAATTCCTCCAAGTAAAGGAAAATCTTCCAAGTGAAGAAAAATCCTCAAGTGAAGGAAAATCCTCCAAAAGCAAAAAATCCTCGAAGTGAAGGAAAATCCTCCAAGTGAAGAAAAATCCTCAAGTGAAGAAAATCCTCCAAAAGCAGAAAAATTCTCCAAGTGAAGGAAAATCTTCAAGTGAAGGAAAATCCTTCAAAAGCAGAAAAATCCTCCAAGTAAAGGAAAATCCTCCAAGTAACAAGTGAAGGAAAATCCTCCAAAAAGCGAAAAATCCTCCAAGTGAAGAAAAATTCTCAAGTGAAGGAAAATCCTCCAAAAGTAGAAAAATCCTCGAGTGAAGGAAAATCTTCCAAAAGCAGAAAAATCATCCAAGTGAAGAAAAATCCTCAAGTGAACGAAAATCCTCCAAAAGTAGAAAATTCCTCCAAGTGAAGAAAAATCCTCCAAAAGTAGAAAAATCCTCTAAGTGAAAGAAAATCCTTCAAAAGTAAAAAATTTCCATCAAGTGGGGAAAATCCTTCAAAATGAGAAAGTCTGCCTGAAGAGCACACGATTATACTGAGAGGGGGGGGGTGAATCAGTATAATAACCTTTTTAAATTTAAATGCTTTAATTCAAAGATAACTTCAATTACTCAAATAAACAATTATGCACATGAACACAATATTTACGTGGAAACCCAATATAGAAGAAAACCACAAAATAATTTGCTTTTATATAATATTGTTCTTTTACAATGTATTGTAGGCACCAACCTACTAGAGGCTCCAACCCCTATGTTTATGAGCACCGACTCACAGGAAGCACCAACTGCCACACTTCGCAAGCACCAACCTACTAGAAGCACCAACTCCCCCTGTCCGGATTCTGAGCACCAACTCCCCTTGTCCGGATTCTGAGCACCAACTCACTGTATACAAATTTTCTTCCACCTTGACAATGTTGTTTTCTTCAACTGATGATGGATTCTATTTGCTGTACCAATTTGAATACATTTCCTTCCTCAATCTGCTATTATTATAGTCATAAATCTGCCATAAGATAATCACAATCACTTCATGATATTCAATATATTTTCTTTCATCCCAAATGCACCACACCTATAAGCTGATTGTCTTCAAAGCACACTCTTCTTATATACTGTACATTTCTTCAAACTCAAATACACTACTCTTATAGTTCAGCAATGTATCTCAGATTTGTAGACCTGAATATATATATAATATATTCTTTATCATTTACATCACACATTACTCATATATACTTCACATATCACTCTTCACTATCCTCTATACTTCTTCCTTTTTATTTCTCACATCTTCCACACACTATCTCCAAAATAAAGATTTAATATTTATATATACATATCTTGATGAAACAATATGTCTCTTACAAAAGACACGACCCTTTACATACGAATAGGTGTCTCATAATTAAAATATTATTAACTTAAAAATAAGTTAATATTCCCCCTTTTTAATCATATTAAACAAAACTCTAATGCCTTTCCACTATCGACAAATCACATGAAACTTTTATAAAACTTTTTATTGCATCTTTTATAATATGCCATCAACATATAATTGTTAACGCTGCATATATAGTTATTCATCGAATTCTGATATCGGCATCATATTAATCTTTACGGCATGATTTGATTTAACCGCTGTGCATATAACCTTCGAATATATCTTCAGCGTTCTCTGTTTTCATACTTTGCTTACCTTCGATACTTGTTTAATGACGCTGCATATTATATATATATGCCGTTCTCTGTTTCAACCTTCACCGTATAACCTTACGGCATAATAATCCTTCGATATATATTATATACCGCTGATTGCATCAAATATTTAATTCTTCGTCTCTGCTGTACACGTCTGAATATACGTATATATAATATCATGTCGCTGCATATATGTAAATATATACCTCTGCATATATGTACATATACCTCTGTAAATATATATCTCTGCAGATCATGTCGCTGCATATACCTCTGCATATATGTATATATGATATCTATTTAACCTCTGCCGTTAACTTCTGATACCTATGCCGTTTCTTCACGGAAGAATACATTCGTTATGACTCTGCTGTTCATATCTTCTTATGAATATGTCTCTGATGAATGCGTCTCTGTATGTATCTGCTGTATGTATCTGTTTTCGTCAGATCAAAGGCTTCGTTCTGCTACAATGACACAATAAGGAATATGCTTGCCTTCCTCTTTAGTAATATGCTCCTCGGCCTGGTAAATATACAGCACCTGAAAGTGAACTATATGCATATCAACATCTCTGTTATAACCATAAGTGAACTACATGCATATCAACATCTCTGTTATGACCACTGTATGTTCTCTGTTTGCTATACCGTGTTATGTATGGATGCATAGTATCCTTTGCCGTATAGTATTTATGCTGTCTCTGTTTGTATTTTATATACAATATATGCTGTAAGCTGTTCATAATGCTGAGTACATATATTATGCTATTGATAAAAACATGCTGTTCAATACAAAATGCTGTAGGCTGTTCAATATGTGTACATCAATGACATCAATGACAATCTTCCATCAATCTCCCTATTCAATTCAATACGCAGCAGCCATGGAGATATTTTTCAGGTGCAATATCCTCATCTGGCATTTCATAATATGATTTGACAAAGTCAACATCCTCCTCTATGATAGTGCTCATTGGATCTGGATCATACCACACTTCAGTAGCCTCTGTAACACTTCGTAAGGTTGTGTACTCTAAAGCACATTGGACATTCTTTGCTCTTTCTTTTGTCTTGTTGACCTCTGGCTTTAGATATGAATCTTTGAATCATTGCTTTATACTCAAGGTATATACATGAATCTCTGGGTCATTCATATGCCATATATGCTAAATATGCTGAATATACAATCTCTGTGTATATGTTATGCTAAATATATTGCCATTAATATATGTTGTTGTATCACCTTCGTATACCTTCAGATATGCCTTTTCGTATATGTTCATTACATATGCTTCTGATTTTGACATCAATGACAATATGTTCATCACTGCCTAGACCTCGCTTATGCACTTTGGCGCATTTTGAACATATTGTTTGGAAATTTTCCCTCCTTGGAAGAAAAAATGGTTGTGTGAAAAAATTTCTCCTACAGAAAATGGCGAAGTGTTGGAAAATTTCTCCTCCATGGAAGAAACTACAAGGAATAGATAAAATTTGGCTAAGTATGAAAATCCTCTCTCCAGATCTCAAATTTCACCCTCCTCAAGTGTGCGCCCATGGGTTGAGAAATGTTGATGAAGATAAACAACAAAAGGGGAATTTTTGAAAAATAAAAGAAAAAGCGTGACAAAGTGAATTTAAAACATGAGAGGAGGAAGGTGTGGAGTTTTGAAGAGAGAGAAAGAGAGTTTTGGGAGAGAAAAAATATCTTTCTAGAGAAAGATCAATTTGTGAAGAGTTTGAAGAATCAGAGAGGCATGAGAATATTAGAGGATTGTTCTTGAAGAGGGAGAAAGTTTCAGAGACAAAATATGAAAGAATTTTTATGTGATTCTTATGTTGATTATTTCATTTTGTAGGAGGAAGGATTCCAGTCCCACATGATCAAGGATGACATTCAAGTTCCAAAACTCCAGTTGTAGTGTTGAAGACACCATGGTCCAAGTGATCAAATTCAAGGCGTCCAAGGTTCAAAGATCACAATTCAAGTGCAAATATACAAAGGGAAGAATGTCACGTCTTGAAATTCCTTCTCAAAGTCCAAGAACATGACCAAGGAATTTCCATGTGAAGAAAATCTAGATTGGCAAAATCATCAATGAAGGAGTTCGATCCATTTCCAGAAGATGAAGTCTCAAGCAGGTACATGGAACGAAGTGATCAAAGGAAGATATCTTCAAAAGAAATAATCAAAGTGCAACTTAGTTACAAAATGATGCAATTAAAAATATTCCCCAACTCCTAGCAAGCTAACATGACACTCAATCATCTCCATCGGTTAGTCAAAGATTATTCAACTCAAAGTCAACGCATTTAAGGAAGGGTATCAAGAATAATCCATTCAAGGAAAATAGTGCATTTAATGCATAGTGGGTATGCATATTGGGCATTCATTTCACCCCTCTCCTCCTGAAAGAGCATGCATGGTGGGCATTTATTACCCACTACGGTGGACTTTTTTTGCATTAATGTAGATTCCTTTTTTTGTGCCCTAACCCTAATTAGGGCTTATGTGGCAAAATCTAGGCCATCAGTCATTGTTTCAATCCAGGTCATTTGTTGTTTTCGAGGACCTATATAAAGGCCTCTTCTTCTCATTTGTAAGGAGCGAATTTTGAGATTGTTGCTTATCAACTATTGAGACAATAAATTTTTTATTTAAGTGTGGTGATCATTTGACATGTCTTGATACTTGCTTTGTTTCATAATTCTCTCAATTAGATTAAAGTTTAGTAGATAAAGTGTTATGATTGTTTTGGAGAATATGATGATGTTTTCATGAGTTCCTCTGGTTCATACTTTTGACGTTTTAGTGATTCTAAATCATCATGCAAAGTTAGCCTGAACCCCCTACCCATGTGCCTAAATTCAATCATTCGTACAAGCCTTTGAAGCTTGCACCAATTCACATGTAGTTGTAGCTTGACTTGGCGAAGTGGGACTCGGTACTTGAGGAATTTGCCCATCAAAATACTTTCTTTGCAATCGTAACCCTTAGGAGTAGATTAGAAATCTTTGAACCTAAAACCCCTTTTATTTCTGCATATCCGGTAAAATCCAAAAAACAATACTTCATTGCAAATCTTTTGATAGTACCCATATTCATCGTGACATAAATGATTGAAAACGTAAGGCCCCTTGTGATCATCAGCAAATCACATCAACACTGAGCTTATCCACGAGTTGAGGAACCTTGGAGTTACCGTATGATCTTCTTGCAATCTTAGCATATGCAGTACTTTGTTCAAGAGAGGATAAGATATCTCGATATTTTGTTCTATTGTTTGGTGAGTCATAAAACACGCATCAACAGGTTCTTTTGGGGCTCATAATGTTATCAATCTTCTATCTATTGCTGCTACAATATTTGGCTTAAGTTTCAAAACCCTTAAGTATCCTTGGTTTCAGAGAGACATATAGGCTCCCCCTAGTCAGAAGGGTGTGTTTTGGTGGAAGGGCTTTAGTTTGTGATGCCCTAAGTTCTAACACATCATTTTCAGAGCTGCAATGCCTTATCAGGTTTGGAGACGATTTTCCAAAGGTGAAATTCTAGCATCAAGTTCAGATTTGAGTTCTCTACATCAAAGTATCTTCATATTACTGAGCATCATTGAAGATAGCAACAACAAGGACAAGCGGAACAAGTAGAACAAAGCTAGTTCCGATTTTCTAGGTGCTTTAGCAAGGACAGCTAAGGTTTGAAGACATTCTTGAGGTATTTGTGTCTAAATTTGCACATTGTTGATTATCTTCATCTCAAAAAAATAAAAGCAAGTCAATGCAAATCATTTCTGAAATTTCTAAATTTGCACATTGTTAATTATCTCCATCTCAAAAAACTAAAAGTAAGTCAATGTGAATCATTTCTGAAATTTCTGGGCAAGTTTAGAGTAGTTTTCTATACTAAAAAATACTTGGAAATTTAATTATATTAGCAGAAAAATCAGTTCAACAATCTGAATGCAAATCTAAGTTTGTGGAAGAATTTCTTATGTGCAATTAAAATTTCAGAATTTTTGTGCCCTATTTGTGGAGATATTGTTGTTTTTTCATTATCCTTATTTGGGTATATCACACCCATTTTTTTACTTAACCAATACCACAAATGAAGCAAGGGGGCTGGACCTAGGTTGTATGTGTCCCATGTCCAATAACTCTTTAATTGCCTTCTCAATCTCCTCCTTGTATCTCCTAGGGCATCGATAAGGAGTAGTGATGGTAGGTTTTGCTCCTTCCTCTAGCTCAATCACATGTTGGAAGTCCCTATCCGTTGGTAAACAAGGAGGAATTTGTCAAACACCTTTCTATGTTCATTCAAAATGGACTGAATATCAACATGGTAGAACCTCTCATCCTTGGATGGACTTGTATTTGTAAACAAGCTCTTTGCTGCCCCAAGCCATTTGGTCTCTATGAAAAGCTCTTTGCATCCTCTTGGTTGACAGCATCATAGGACCCCCACTGGAAAAACCATGAAGAACTACTTCCTTCCCATTAGACTTGAACTTCAAGTACAAGGTCTAATGATTTTGTGTATATTCAGCAAGTGAGTGCAACCATTGCACTCTCATTACCAACTCTCTCTCACCAATGCCAATCACATAGAAGTCATCTAGCATCTTGTGTCCACCTAGAGTAAACTCCAACTATTGAATCCTTTGGTGTATGGAATAGTATACCCATCTACCATGGTAACATTAAACCCTTCAAAAACTTCTGTCCACAAACTCATCTTAGCCCCATTATCGATCAAAATTATAACCCTTTGTGCTGGTACGACTCCTCTCACCCGAAAAGAGTGATATCTAGGTGCTCTTGAAAGTACTAAAAGCATGCCACCTCAATTCTCTTTCTTGGTCCTCATGCTCAACCTCTGGCTCAGGCTCATCTTCTTCCAAATTGTCGTTGGAAACCACTTCTATGTAATGTATTTGTCCCTTGCCCAAACACATGTGACTTGGTTGCCGTGGCTCTCTACACATGAAGTGTAATTTATTCCTTCATAATTCATTCTTGGACTACATAACTTTCTTTGGTTTTGGGGATAGTGCCTTAGGTTGAGGGAAACTCTTCTAGGGAGGCTTCCTATGATGAACATGCAGAGCATTCTTAAAGTAGAATTTGTTTTTGGCCACTCAATCCTCCAAATTTAGGGCTCTCCTAATTGCCTCCTGCAATGAATTCAGATCAAATGCTCATACCAACTCCTTGAGTAGTTCGAGAAGGTCCTCCACAAAGAGAACTATGAGCCTCCTTTTCATTACAGCTAGAACCATCACTAATAGCCTTTGATATTCTTCCACATAGTGCACCAGCATGCCCTCTTGTCTTAATTGTGCTAGCTCTCTAAACTGAATCTCTACATCCTTCCTATAAAATCTCTCCATCAATATTTGGCTGCAGTCTTCTAAAGTTGTGATTGAGTCATGTCCCTAGGGCACTATGCCATGGTACCACCACTCATGTGCTACACCTTTAAGATCCAAGATGATGAACTTGATAGCTTCTTCCTCAAACATGGGGTTCAAAGAGAAGTACGTAGCCAGTTTTTGCAACCATGCTCTACCCGAACAACTTCCTGATTCATCAAAACTAGGTACTGTAATCTTTCACAAATGTTGTTGTATGTCTCTATGTGGTTTCTCTTCATACCTTCTCCTCATATGTCCATTCCTTGTCTTCATGGCGTAATACTCCATGAATGTCATTCTATCCTTGTTGAAATCAGGTGGTACTTGTGGCTCTTCTTCAAGTGGATCTTCTCCTACTTTTTGCAAATATTTGACTCTGAATATCATGACTGGAGGGTCGACTAAAACTCTATCATAGGCCAAGTGAATTCCTTCATCACCACTGGAATTGGACCTTCCAACACTCCATTGTTGGTTCTTTCTCCTCAAAGTCCTCACAATCTCTGTTATCGACTCCCTTATGGAAGTCTGAAATTCTCTGGCTAGCTCTCTATTTTTAGTCCTAATGACCTCTTGAATGTTGATCTCCTCATTTCTTTCACATGTAGCCTCATCTTTCCTCTTTTCCCTTCGCAAATACCTGATTTTATGATCACTTTTCTACATTAAATTGTGCATCACACACCCACAGGCTGGCAGAAACAAGGCACTGATACCACTCTAAAAACCATAAAAAGAAACTAACCAAATCTTTAATTTATGTGAAAATCATCAATGAATTATTTATGGTTATACAAGGTATGACAATCTCATAACAGCAAACGATTCAGCAAATTATATAATTGGAAACTCTTCATTTATATTGTTGGATTCAAACATACATTCATGACTCAAAATAGACTTTCGCCTAGATACCTTCAAGACTTACATACCCAAAATAAATATGAACGTGCAGGGTCAGGCAATGGAATTCAAATTTACCCTGCAAGGATTGTTGTTATGCTCCTATCTAAGTAGAATACACTGTGATCTAGTTTGGCTGATGGGTTCTGAGCGCTCTAGGATAGAATTATCTTTCAACACGCCGCTTGGATCTGGTTACTTCCACCTGCAAGTATACTGAATGTGCCTATCTAATTGTTTAATAACCCCAAAATCACTTTGATTCACTTATGGTGGTCATCAAAGGAGGTGTTGTCCAGATGCTGGTCTTATACTAGCTGTTGTTTGCCCTTGCACAGTGCATAACACTTAGATTACTCCTGTTGGTGAAATGCTTGGATTGTTGTTGATGATGGACACCTTCTGGATAGCAGAATTGGGCAGCCTGCAGCCCAAGAGCTATGGATTCTACTTTATTTTCCAGAGAGTAAGATGGTTCAGACATAGTTTCTTGTTGTTTATTGGCACTTAAAGTGGGGATTACAGATCTAGGCGCTACTAATAAACTCTTGATATAACTTTGTAAACTTGGCACCGGAAATAATAGAAAATTCAGAACTCAAATAGGCACAACTTAGAGATAAAACAAAGCTAGGGTTTCCGTCCAGGCAAACCATCTCAAGGAAATATTCCCAAAGTCTCATCAATTTCTGCAAATGACCTCCCAGCCCACAAGGAAAAGTAGTATATACCTATTTATTACTTGTGCTACAGCCCAACAAGGTAAAAGAATATATACCTATTTATTAGTTTTATTTTATTTACTATTATTATTTTATTTCAAAATACATTTCTTATTTAATTGGTATTAACAAATGCCTTTTTAAAATGTGCTCCGACTAGCTTAATAGTGGGGACATGACGACACTTGTCATGACCTTTTGTACTTTGTATAGACTTAAATGTTTTGGGTTTTATTCCACTTTTAATGTTTTTGTTAGGCTTCTCTTAGTGATTTCACTTTATTAATTTTCAGTAATCTTTTGAGCTAGATTGAGTGCAAAGATCTTTGTATCATTCAAAATCAATGAGGCTTTATTTGGGCAGCCTATATGTAAAAGTATTTTCTCTAGATGTATCCATGTTTAGTTTTTTCCCAAATTTTTTAATTTTATTCTTGAATTTCAAATGAGATTGCAACACTTGTCACAATCTCATTTCATTCTCTGTGTAGTCCTTTGTGTTGTGGTTTTATTTTACATTTAATGTTAATTATAGACTTCTCTTAGTGATTTTACAATGTTGATTTTCAGTAACCCTGTGACCTACATTGTGTGCAAAGATCTTTTCATCATCTTAAATCAATTAAGTTTTTTTTGAGAGTCCCAAATGTCAATAGTATTTTCTCTACTTGTATTAATTTTCCAAAATTTCCCTGAATTGTATTATTTATCCCCAAGCTTGATCTTTTTGTTTAAGATCCCCAATAATCCAAATTTGACATTGAACTTTATGTTGAAATATAGCTTCGTTCGTGTTTAAGTATGCCAATTGAATATAAGTATATTCAATATATATATAAAAATATATATGTATATATATATATATATATATATATATTTACTGTTATAGTTATGGTTGGCACACTGCAGAGAAACCGATCGAATGAAGCATACTATATATTGGAGCATACTGTCGACACCATAATCATCATGTACTGCAATGTATACATTGCAGTCACGATACGTATCGTGTACTGCAATACATTGCAGTCATGATAGTATCGTGTACTGCAATGTAATTGCAGTCGCACAATAGTTATCGTGTGACTGCAATTACATTGCAGTATGCGATAATCATTGATATAAATCTTTGTTGTTAAACAACACTTAAGTCGTTTGGATTAATTATCAAAGCTGCAGTTAGTTGATTAAAATAATATTAATGTAGGGTCATGACTCTATATGGCAACTGCCATGTACGGTCATAACTTTACATACTAATATATATATATATATATATAATAAAAGGAAATTGTAGAATCAATCAATAAAAAATAGGCAATTGCATTCTACAGCAATATATACTAAATAAATAATATATTAAATCTTCTGATCCAATATTCCTTAGCATGGTATCAGAGCAAGGTTATTAGAGAAGATATATTATTTATCTTAATTGATATTTCATATAAACATAATAAAATTTATATTTGTGTTTGTTATAATATCAAAAAAAAATGGCTCACAATATGAGAATGGAAGATAGACTTGAGGGTGCATCCAACTTTATATCTTGGAAAACTAGAATTACTTCTCTACTTCTAGAACTCGAATTGGAGGATTACATAGAGAAAGAACCTACAATACCTAAAGATGAAGCAGAAAAATCCACTTGGAAAAGGCGAAATAACAAGACTGGGGGGAGGCTCTTTTCCCCTTTTTTTTGGAGAGACGTTGGCCCTGGGTTTTTCAGATGGTTCTTGAAGGAGAGTGGCTGCTTTGGGTTTTCTTTTGGGTCGCGGTTGTGAAGGCCTATTCCTAGGTTCATCTTTCTCTCGGGTTTTCTTAGTTTCTTTCTTTCAAGTGGGAGAGTGGTGATGGCTTGTTCAGTTCAGGCTCTTGTGGGACTCCTATTGAGGTGGGGTTGCACTCTGGTGCTCTCTGGCTTTCTTTGGTCTCCTTTCCCCATTACTCCTCTTTACTTCCTATTGAGATGGAAGTTCGTTTTGAGGTGAAGGCTCCCTTCCCTCTTAACTCCTCTTTCCTGCTTTCTATAGAGGTGGAAGATCCTTTTGAGGTGGAGGCTCTGCCTACAGAGGCGGCTAGTAGCTGGATGGAAGAGGCGGGTTGGAGTCTTGGTGGTAAGTTTGGCCTTGGCTGGAGGGTTCCATTTATGCCAGTGATCTTTGAAGGTTTTATTCTTTTCCTGGCAGGTTGTGATCAGGTGGAAAGGGGAGCTCTCCTCTGTTCTATCTCTTTATTTAAGGTTAGGGGAGCCTATCAAAACCCTTCTGGGATTGTCCTTTGCTGGAGAGTCCTGTGTTTGCCAGTGATCCTTGAATGTCTTTTCTTTCTTCTGGCTGATCGTTATTTGGTGGTGAGGGGAGTCTCTCTCATTCCCATTTCTTTGTTGTTGGTTGGGGGAGCCATTCAAAACCCTAATCACTATTGTGCAGCTGAAGATGTTCAAGCTATTAAAGTGATTTGGAGCACTGTTGGGATGCTTGGAAGCCGCTGGAGAAGGCCAGAGATCTTTGATGGTTTTATTTTTTGTCTGGCAAGTTGTAATCTAGTGGAGAGGGGAATTCTTTTCTTCTGCTCCATTTCTGTGTTTAAGGTTGGGGGAGCCTTTCAAAACCCTATGGGGAGTAGACTTTGTTGGAGACTCCTGTTTTTGCCAAAGATCCTTGATTGTCATTTCTTTTTTCTGGCAGGTTGTAACTTGGAGGTTAGAGGAGTTTTCTTTACTCCCATTTCTTTGTTAATGGTTGGGGGAGCCATTCAAAACCCTAAAAACTATGGTACAGCTGAAGATTTTCTAGGTCATATTTTTAAGTTGTTGGGTCGTAGTTGGTATGACTTTGATAGGGTGGACTAGTTTGCCTGCCAAATCAAATGGAATTTTATTCCCATTCTGTTAAAGGGAGTCATCAATAAGGTTGGGGGAGCCTTACAAAACCCTGAAGGTTTGGTGTAGCTAAAGCTTAACTGGCAAATCTATGTGAGCTGTTGTTTCATTAAAATTGGTTATGGGAGCCACCAAAACCCTTATGTTTGGTTTAGGGAACCTGAAAGCCCTAGAATGATGATTCCGTAAGACGATGGTCTTACTCTCTCATTTGTAGCAGCTAATGCTTTTCTGAGTTTTCTTTCTTTGGCTGCTGTTGTAATCTGGGTTGTTCCTGCTGGTATCTTTACTAGCAGAGTGTGCTGGGGGGTTCTGTAAGGTTTCTTGTTCCCCAGCTGTCTCTCTTTCTCCTGAGCTAATTCTTCCTATTGCTTGTATCCGGGTTATAATTCCCTCCAAAAACTATTTGTAAATGGTTTCGGGGCCCATTCAAAACCTGTTTTTACCTTAATCAAAAACAAAGCCAGAAAATTGATTATTGACTCTGTCAAAGACTCTATACTTCCTAGCATTTCAAGATTAACCATTGCATTTGAAATATTCAAAACCATTCAAGACACATTTGAAATCAATAATGCTAGTAGATTATTGACCCTAAAACAACAACTTATGAATATGAAAATGAACAAAGGTGAAACAATCACCTCCTATTTTCTGAAAATATCAGAATTAAGGGATCAACTCTTTACCATTGGAAATAATATGGATGATCTAGAACTATCCTTAATTGCTCTAAGAGGATTACCTATCTCCTGGGAATCATTCATTCAGTGCATAAGTGCAAGACCTCCATTACCAAAATTTGAACAACTAAAAAATGATTGCACTCAAGAAGAATCAAGATTAATCTCAAGAGGAATAGGACCTACCAAAGAAAAAGAAGTTCTGGCACTCCACACATCCAACAAAAAGAAAAAGTTTTCAAAAAGGAAAAGAAGTACTAAAACCTTCAATAAAAAGGATCTTTCAAAAGTACAATGCTACAAGTGTGAGAAATACGGACATATTCACAAATATTGTCCAAAAAGAAAGAAAATACAAGCAGCACTAGCTGAAGTCAAAGAAATGGAAAATCCTCTCTTTTTCTTAGCTTTGTCTAGTGAACTAAACTCAAATAAGAGTACGTGGATAATTGATAGTGGAGCTTCAAGACATATCACTAGATTCAGGGATCAATTTGAAACATTCAAAGGAAACTCCTCAGAAGAAGTTACTATTGGTGACAACTCTACTTATCCCGTGAAAGAAATTGGGACCTGTTCAATCAAGATAAGAGGAGTAACCTTACAGTTAAAAGAAGTACTATACGTACCTGGAATTAGCTGATCAAGGATATAGAGTCACATTTAATGAAGATAAAGTTCTCCTCTGGACTAAAAATTCAAATATCAAGTATGTCATCGCTATAGGGTCTAGCGAAGGCAGTCTATATAAATTATGTGCTGAACAAAAAATTGCCTTAAGCCATGAAGTTCAAAACAATAATGAGATATGGCATAAAAGGTTAGGCCATATTAGATATAGCGCTCTTCCAACTCTAAAAAGAATCACCCTAGGGATACCTCATCTTAAATCTGAACATTCAGGTATATGCAAAGGATGTGCCTTAGGAAAGAATACAAAAGGGTCTTTTCCGACAAGTGAACACAAATCCAAAAATGTATTAGAACTTATACACACAAATCTATGTGGCCCTATGTCAACACACTCCCTGTCAGGTGCCTTATACTATGTAATCTTTGTTGATGACTACTCTAGAAGAACCTGGATATACTTTCTGAAACTAAAAGAATCCAATGAAGTTCTATCTAAGTTCAAAGAATACAAAGCACTAGTTGAAAATCAAACCGGCAAGAAAATAAAAACTCTAAGGTCTGACAATGGAGGTGAATATACCTCTGACAGTTTTAAAGAATTCTGCAAATCTGTTGGGATTAAGAGGGAGTATACTATACCATATAATCCTCAACAAAACAAAGTATCGAAAATAAAGAACAAAACCATTATCGAAGCAGCAAAAGCCATGATGCATGACCAAAACATCCACATCTCTTTCTGGGCTGAAGCAGCAAACACAACAGTATACATACAAAATAGGGGTCCTCATGCTATTCTAGAAAATACTACACTAGAGAAGTGTTTACAGGGAACAAACTAGACTTAAGCCATCTAATAGTGTTTGGTTGTCCTGTTTACATACATGTTCCAAAAGAAAAGAGAACCAAATTAGAACCTTCTGGGAAGAAAGGTATATTCATAGGATATAGTGAAGATACTAAGGGATATCAAATTTACATCCCTGGCCAGAGATCAATAGAAATCAGCAGAGATGTAAAGTTTGAAGAAAATTTCATATCCACAACTACTGAGGATGATTCCATAACAGATCTAGATAAAGATCTTACAACTGAGAATGAGAGGGAGAATAAAAAAATAGATTCTAAACCTACATCTTCAAATATTGAGCCTACATTTTCAAATATTGAACCTACAAGTCCAAATGATAAAAATAATGTAACATCAAATAACACAAAGAGACCTTTATGGGCAAGGAAGATGTTTGAAGAAAATAATATAGAGCCAGATCAAATATTCAGGGAGAACAAGAGAACAAGAACACAAAAGTGTTATGCTGCCCTTCTAACTGAGCTCGTAGAATCCGAACCTGACAGTGTTGAAAAGGCATTAACAAAACAAGCTTGGAGAGAAGCCATGATTGAAGAGTATCAGTCCATTATGAAAAATGGACATTGTGCCCAGACCCAAAAACAAATCAGTAGTCTCTTCAAAATGGTTATTCAAGATCAAATATGCTTCAGACGGCAGCATTGAAAAACATAAAGCCCGGTTTGTTGCCAGAGGATTCTCACAAAAGGTTGGGATTGACTATGAAGAAACCTTTGCTCCTGTAGCCCGTTACACCTCTGTAAGAACCATTCTTGCAATTGCAGCATCTAAAGGATGGAAAGTACACCAAATGGATGTCAAGACAACTTTTCTAAATGGGAAAATTGAAGAAGTATACATAGAGCAACCAGAAGGATTTGTCACACATTATAAAAATCACTGTGTGTAAGTTAAAGAAAGCTATTTATGGCCTCAAGCAAGCCCCCAGAGCATGGTATGAAAGGATAGACAGCTATCTCACCAAACTCAGGTACTCCAAGAACGTAGCAGATCCTAACATCTACTTCAAGGTAGTAAATAGTGATATGCTAATTCTAGTTTTGTATGTTAATGACTTGCTTATAACAGGAGAAGATCACCTGATTACAAAATGCAAACAAGACCTAGTAGCCGAGTTGGATATGAAGGATATGGGCCTACTACACTACTTCCTAGGTCTAGAAATTTGGCAAAAGAAAGATCACATTTTCTTAAATCAGGAAAAGTATACTACTGACATCCTTACCAGATTTGGCATGATGGATTGTAAACCATTGGCTACCCCAATGGAAAAAAATCTACACAAGTTAAAAAGTGAAGCAGAAGATTCTGAACCTACAGATCCATCACCGTACAGACAAATTGTTGGATCCCTCATGTATTTGGTAAACACACATCCTGATATCTGTTATGCCACAAATGTACTAAGTCACTTCATGTGTGAACCTAAGCAAATACATTTAATGGCCGCTAAGAACATTCTGAGATACTTACGAGGCACCATTGGACTTGGTTTAAAATATGAAAAGGTTGAGATTCAACTTCAGGGATATTCTAATTCAGATTGGGTAGGTAGTTCCATAGATCGCAAGAGCACCACAGGGTGTTGTTTCAGTTTAAGATCTGCAATGATATCTTGGTTCAGCAGAAAACAATCAGTTGTTGCTCAGAGTTCCACTAAAGCAAAATACATGGCTTCCTCTATGGGAGCTAGAGAAGCAGCCTAGTTAAGAAAACTATTGTTTGATCTATTTGGAAAACCTCTGGTACCTACCATTATCCATTGTGATAATCAAAGTTGCATAAAGCTCTCAGTAAATCCATTTTTCCATAATCGATCAAAACACATAGAGATTCCTTACCATTACATAAGAGATATGGTCGACAGGAACATCATCAAACTAGTGTATATCAGCACTGAGGAACAAAATACTGACATCTTTACCAAACCTCTTGCAAAACTGAAGATAGATTATTTCTGGAGAAAAATTGGTATGACTAGACTATAAACTTGCTGGGATGAAATTCCTACTCTTGTACTTTGTATTCATGAATATATTAATAAAGTTATTTTTGAAATATTTCATTGTGTTCAAGAAGATGACGATCTTCTATTGGGGTTACTATTACAAGGTGACGATCTTGACAATAGATGACCAAATTTCAAAATTGACACCTTAACGGGTTGTCCTGGATTGTGTCGGATATCTTGATACTGAGATGTTATTACTGTATGGTGTAATAACTCATATATCATGATTGACACCTTAACAGGTAGTCCTGGATTGTGCTGGATATCATGATATCGGAATGTCTAAAGTATATATCATGATTAAGACTTCTTTATGTTGTCCCGAATTGTGTTGGTAATCATGACATACTATGACCTTCCTCAACACTTCTTAAACCCTCTCTTACTAAGAGGGAGTGTTGAAATATAGCTTCGTTCGTGTTTAAGTATGCCAATTGAATATAAGTATATTCTATATATATATATATATATATATATATATATATATATATATATAGTTATGGTTGGCACACTGCAGAGAAACCGATCGAATGAAGCATACTATATATTGGAGCATACTGCAGACACGATAATCATCATGTACTGCAATGTATACATTACAAGCACGATAAGTATCGTGCACTGCAATGTATATTGCAATCGTGATACGTATTGTGTACTGCAATACATTGCAGTCGCGATAGTATCGTGTACTGCAATGTAATTGCAGTCACACAATAGTTATCGTGTGACTACAATTACATTGCAGTATGCGATAATCATTGATATAAATCTTTGTTGTTAAACGACACTTAAGTCGTTTGGATTAATTATCAAAGCTGCAGTTAGTTGATTGAAATAATATTAATGTAGGGTCATGACCCTACATGGCAACTGCCATGTACAGTCATGACTTTACATACTAATATATATAATAAAAGGAAATTGTAGAATCAATCAATAAAAAATAGGCAATTGCGTTCTACAGCAATATATACTAAATAAATAATTTATTAAATCTTCTGATCTAATATTCCTTAACACTTTATGATGGGATTTAACACTTTCACTTTCCTAAAGGAAGATTTATTCGTAAAAGAATCTGGCAAGTTAACAAAGATATTTTGATATGCTTCTGAATAGTTATTGAGCTTAAAGAAGGGAAAGAGTAGGAAACAATCCAGAGAAAAGTCCAATAAATTTCTTTAATTAATTTGTAGCATTTTTATAACGCAACGAAAAAAATGACCACCAAAGAAAGAGGTTGAAGACACAGCCCCAATTTTTTGGTTCACGTTCCCTATTCCACTATGTTCTCAAACCTATAAATACATAATGGAACTTGGAATGAAATTAGTATAGAGAGAATAGAATGTAATGTAGTAGAATGCAAAATTTAAGAGGAGACAATTTTGTGGAAAGACATCAAAACAGATTCAGATTTTAATACAAAGAAGCTTCATCGCTCTTCAACTTTTGGTGATAATTTCTTCATAAATGCCTTTGTTTATTTGCATAGACTTGGCCTTGTTGTGTATATTGATAAGAGCCATTTATGACCCATTTTTATGCCATATTTTAATCCATTTCATGTACCTTCATACTCACTTCCATATTTTACTTATGTTCCATTTCATCTCATTTTACCATTTTATGTTGCATGTGATTTAATATATATAAGTAGTATTTAATATAGTTTTGGGATTAAAATATGGAAATAAATTATTGGTTGGTTTTACTAAATAGCATTATTTTATGTCGTGGCACATATAGCTTGCACCATGCTGATTTGTGGGTGCAGATTTTCCTGTTGCCTATTCTACAGGAACTTCCTGTCGCATTTTGGATAGGAACTGTTATACATAGCTGGTTGATTAGCAGATTATTTCTATCAAATATTTTTCCATTGCCACATCAAAAAGGATTTCAAGGGCTGGATTCTGCCTCTCTACATTTACCAACCAGATCTTCAATTATTGCTATGACTTCACTAAACCGTAAGCATATGTGTTTACTATGTGGAGGAGAAATTATCATGGGCGTCATTAATTCCTTCTTTGGACACGTATTCTCTAACCATATGATTTCTGGCTTACGTCTCTTCATTTCCACTGTGAAAGGAATCTCGTGGTGGGGCAGAAATCACTATATTTTTAGTTGTTATCACTGTTATAACAAACCTGCTGCCAGCTGTCAAAGGAGAACTGTAAACCTGCCATTTTCCATTTTTGTGTGCTGTTGTAATAGAGACTATTTTTCAAATGTGGCTGTGAATGATTTTCTGCGTGAATCATCATGTTGTTTATTGTCCACAAACCACAATAAACTATTTTGTATTGATCATGTTGGTTACAGACTGAGCTATAAATATGTAGTATCATATCCACAGAGGGGGATGGATATCATATAAAAAGAATATCATACAGAGAGGGTAGAATGCAGGTCTCTACAGGAAGATTTATTGTATGGACATGTCATTTTTATGATAAATACAATAGTGCTCTTCTGATTACAACAGCATAGAAAGGTACTTGTGTTCCATCACTGGATGTGCTGGGCAGACAGGGCCCACTTCTCAAAACGTCTGGTGATGTCTGTAGATTAGATGTGTGTTTTAATTGAACGTTGTTTCTGTATTATTTGAATTATTTGAGTCATAGAATAGATATCATGACTTGTTAGTACAGCAATTTGTTTAATTTTATTTTAATTAATGTTATTTGCAAGTGTGGTTTGCAGGTAGTTTATATCTATTAGTTTTTGTTGTTGCTGTTATTTTCATTACAGATTGATGTTTCTATTTTTGTCATTTCTGTTGCCAGGAAGTGACAACTCCTGTCACCAAAATTGCTTTGGTTTGCTATAGGTTTATTTTCGTGTTGTCTAGCTGCATTCATAATCACTCAACTTACTAGCATCCCTTGATGGCATATTGCCTGGACACCTTTCACAAGCTTACGCCCCCGGATTGACACGTATAGACCATACTGAAATCATTATAAATTATTAAATCTTTCTTATTATTTGCCCCAGTGTTGGCCTATCATATATGTAGTAAGAGAAATTGCTTTGAGCATTTTATGTTTTTCTTGACTATTAGATAAGATTTAGACATTTTGATTTTTTTTTTGCTTCCATTATTAAGAATTGCATTTAAACTACATTTGAACCTCTTGTAATTAAGTGCTTTATTTCAACCTGCTGCTCAAAGTGATAAGCTAATATTTTTGAATTTGACAAAGGGTGAACTTAAACCTTTTTTTAATTAGTTTTCATAAAGTTTTCTTAACTCGTGGGTATTACTAAATCTAATTCATTTTTCGTCTCCCAAGGGGAAAAAAAATTATTCATTTTTGTTTCTGCTCAAAGGGTTCTGTTTTATTTTTTAACTCCCTTCTTAAGAATAGGGTTTCATTCTTAGTTTGTTATCTAAGTCCCCAATGGAGGGCAGTAACCCATACCCAATGGGCCATACATTAAAACAGGAGGGTTTTCCGACCCCTTATAAGTGTCCATGTCAAAACATGGATAGCACTTATTATCCTCTCTCAAAGTGAACACAAAATGTCAAAAATCAAATGAACTGCACAGAAATATATAAACTAGATACTATGCTAGAATGAAACAACTTGAGACGCAAGAAAGTAAAGAAAAAACAGAAGTGAACAAATTGTGAGCCAACAAAATAGAAACACATATAAGTTAGACATTCTAATAGAAATAAAAACTTGAGATATTGGAAGGTTAAGTAAAATTGGAAGTCAAAAAACTGTGGTTTGGATAAATAATAGACAAACCATAGACAAACATGGGCAATTTGGGTAGGCAAATGTAAGTATATCATCTGGGAACACAGCAAATAGTAGGAATCAAAGTGTGTAAGTTTAAAAAACAAGTTATGCCTGAAGAAACCCACTTTCAATGAATGAATTGAGTTGCCTCATTAGATATTGAAGTTGGTTATGTAATTGTATGCCATAATTAATGATGTTAGTCAAGTCTTTGACCAATTTCAACCAGTTTTATTCAGTTTCGTGATTTTTTGAATTAATCAAATATTCAATGAATTTATAACAGGCATGAGTGGGGATGAGTTTAACATGGCGAGTAAACCAAGAATACATGCTGAGCAAAATTTGCACCATTCATGCATATGGCAGAAATTGCAGAAAAATGTTGTTAGCAACTTGAAAGAATAAGAGGGTTCACCACTTAGTGTGTTGGGTAATTGGTGGTGGTGGTGGTGTTGTTGTGCTCACCAAGGTTCAAACCCCCATTGGGCCATTGTGATTACAGGCTTATGCCTTTTCTGATCCAATGTGCTCGTGGGTTTGAGCCTTAGCTTTGTTAAATGTGGATGAGGTACCCCATTTGTGACCTCACCAGTTCTTAGCTCTAGGTGAAAGCATTTCATGTGGGGCTGGAGGGCATGTCATGCTAGTGTCACCATTCATGTTAAAAAGTTTACCAAGCACTTATGAAGAAAAATAAAGCTTGAAAGAATAAGCTATAAACTCATATTGTTGGAAAACAGGACATGTATAAGCAGTAAAAATGAAATACAACACAACACATCTAGTAGTTGCTGAGAGACAGAAATTAAACAGAATTTCAACTTGGGTGCCAAAGTGACAGATCCTAACAAAGTAGTTGATACACAAGTGAATTGGGAATGGAAGAACTTAACAGTACTCTCTTTAGTTGACCCACCAACCAATGGGTAATAGAATCACCATGGTTGATCAAAACTAGAACACTACAAGTGTGAAAGAATGGGTAGATGCAAACATTTTTCCCTCATCAATAACTGCCTTCCTTATTAACTTGTTTTCTTCTATTGTAGAAATGTCTCAATTGACAGTCAAATAGTATAAGCTTTTTACTATTCTACACAAGCTCTCTCTCTCTCTCTCTCTCATGCCTCTTGAATGCCATTTTGCAACAATGGCTTTGATGTAGTTGAAAAAAGAGTCCTGTAAAATAGTTTGAATAAAACTCTATTTAAGATAACTTGTCTTTGAGAGTAATTAGCAAGCACATTTAATCAGAAGTTAGAACTACACTTCCACTTGAAATGATCATCATCGATCAAATTATTAATAAGGTGGATAAAAACCTAATCTAGTTTTTCAATGCATTTCAAATCCTTCATTTTCAGTACAGAGTGAAATCCAAAAATGCCATTAAGCTCACAAAATTCCAGTAAGGTAAGATAGATGAAATCCCAAGAAAACCAATCCAAATGATATTAGATTCCTGTCTAATAACAGTTGTCTCTGGTATTAAGGATGGGTATAGACATAAACTGCAGATATGATGATTCCAAGGAATTCACCAATAACAATTGACAGCTACTACTTTACAACTATTCCAAAACAGTATCATCTTATCTAACATAGATCATTAAACAAATCTAGCATGACCATATATTGCACAAAGCAGCATTGCTAGATCCAACAAAGAACGCAGGATATTTATGTGATGAGAACACAAGATATTTATGTGATGAGAATCACCATTTTGATTGTTTGTTGATGCCTATGGATTTACAGCATTTCATATCTAATGCATTCAGACATTTCAAAATCTGAATACTGTCACACAAACAGAAAGTTTCTAAATTAGGTAGACATAAAAGATCAGACTCCTCGGGAAGAATAAAAATAATTAAATGGAAACATACCAATAATAGTTCCATGAAGTAAACCATATGACACGGGTGTAACAGATAGCTCAAGCTGCTCCTTAAGAAATAGGTAAGTATGACCAGCAAGCTCATCAATCTCTCCATCCAAGCTGCTGATTGGAAATATGGTTTTACTAACATACAAAGCCGTATACCTCCTGAAATGATTGTGCATGCATTAATAAATTTTAGAAGATCGTTTTTTCTAACACTGAATTTAATAACCATGAAAATCCTGAGTGATAACCTGGTGAGTACCATATGAACACGATAAAAAATAATGCAATATGCTTGAACTTTTCCTTTTAATTGCAAAAATATAGTACACATGAATATAATACAGATGTAACATGCATGAATGTAATACATATGATGATGGCAGGATGTCTAATCTATATATTATATTGGAATTCATATTACAAAACTCAGAGAAATAAAAATCAAAATAAGGCTACAGACAAGGGAAGTGTAGTGACTTGATTTAGCTTGTGTGAAAGAATAAAAGCTAAGAAGCCGGATTCGCACCCTGGCCCCCCGAACCGGGTCCGGGTCCAGATTCGCGGACCATTCCGTGCCGGATCCGGGCAGGGTCAGTGCGTGGACCAGTGGGTCTGTCCGGATCTGCAGATCCAAACAGACCCACAGGTCTATGCACAGACCCTGCCCGGATCCGACGCACACCCGGGGGGATCCAGCGCGAATCCTCGAGTATCCCGCGCAGATCCATGCGAATCCCTAGGGACCCACGGCCTATGAAAGCATAAAACACTTAATATGCCATTTTTATTTTTATTTTTCATCTAACCCTGAATTGACCTAATTTTCCAGTCGAGGGGCAGGAGGATTTATACAAATATAACATTTAAGTATAAGTTTTTAATTTCTTATACTTTAAGTTATATTTGTATAAATACTTTCCAGGCTGTTTGAGATAGGTTCCAACTTCATAGGAGTTAAGATGCAAATTCTAGATTTTGGGCGTTTTCAAAAAATTCAAGACTTAGCCAAATTTCAGGATTCAACAAGCCTTTAGCAGGGTTACCTCCCACAATCCATCATGGCTTTCTAAGGTCAAACTGAAGCTGGCAAAAGGATTCTCAAAGGGTTTTAACTCGTTTTATCACAAATCACTTGGTTTCGACCCCATCTCTATGACAGACTTAGCTTAGCTCTAGCCCAAATCCCAGACAAAAATGACTTCCCAATAGGCCAAAATCACTCAAACCTCATTTGCCGGACCTAGGGACTTGAAAACAGCCACCAACAAAGACTACCAAAGACCTAGTTATGAAGACTTTGACATTTGGCATTGATCAATGATCAAGCATCATAGATTCATAGTATGAAATGATTTAGTTTTAGAATTATGTATATTTCTCTTATATTTTTGGATATATAATGCATATATATATATATACACATGCGAATCCATAATTGGAAAAAAAAAATTCATCAATCCACAAACTGGATTCTCGAACCCGAATCTGTCCCCAAATCCGAACCGGCAACTTAGAATAAAAGAAACTTGTTCTTTTGGATAAAGTCCAGACTCCATGCTAACACACTCTCTCAACCGATGTTAAGAGTTCTAAAACTCACCTCATCAAGCCCATACAGTTACAAAATTTTGTGGTATACTTTGAGATTGATGTCAGTGTAGTAAGCGATAGTGTTTGACTATCCCTAAACATTATTAAAAATACGTGCATGTTCAAGGTATTTTCCCAACTATATTGACACAATGAGGCATTATATCATTCATTTTTTGGGGTTCCATAGTGAATATAGACTGTGTTTCAGGATTCCTTATGGGCCTCGATTGATATTTTGGTGTTCTTTTGTGTGAATGATCTATTAAATGTCCAGTTTTTCTTTTGTGTGGATCATGGGATCTTGCTCTTAGTTCTCTCATGTTATCAGAGCCTAGGTTTAAAAACCTTTAGGACTTGGTCCTTTGCAGCCACTTGGTGCACAAAGATATGGCAGCAAGACAAGAAGGTGTCTGGTTGTTGTTCAGCATTCTTTCAAGAGAAGCTTTTTTGAAGAGTAGAGATTCAACAAAGCTTGTATTATTTGGATTCCACAAAGAATTTTGAAGGTGACTTTAATGCAAGTTTTCAGATTTTGCCATTTAGGGCCTGAAGCAACCAGGTTAAATTTGACATCTATTCAACTGCCATAGGGCACTTTTTTTCCCAAAGGTTATAACTTATAACTTTGTCGGGACTCTGTATGACTCTGTTTTGAAGTCTTTAAAAGTTATTTTTGAGATGAATGTACTGGTGTTGTTATTTTATGCATTTGAAGAATTTTGAACTATTACTAATCAAGCCAACTATAGATCTGATAGAATTGGCTTTAATAGGGATGGAAGCATTTGATCCCCTAGTCCTGACAGCAGAGAAACCCATAGACTCAACATTGTTATGTTGATTTCACCTTTACTTCTTAGACCTGGTTTTGAAGGATTTTAGACATGATAAGTCAGAATGGCTGGCTTCATTATTTTGCTGAAGGTCATATTTCCAAAAAGGACTTGCTTCATTTGTTGTTCATGATATCCACGTTGGTAGGAGGTTTGTTTTGGTTTCGCAGACTGTGGATAGGATCATGGCTTGTTGACTTACAAATGATAGATTTCTCAAGTATTTTTGGTAGATGGCAGATAGGTGCTTGGCTGCAGACTTTGGGTATGGAACTGTGAGTCATGCTGGTTTTGGAAGTTCATGCACATGATTAAGAGCATTTGGTGATCCAATGTTGAGTGGGTCACAATTGGCTTTAGAATTGTTTCCATTATTCTCCTAGAGACTTATTTTGATAGGCAGTTCAAGGATTGTAAAATTGTGGACACATTATTCGAGTGGTTCAGGGTGAACAAATGCGTTCAGATAATAGTTGGCTTCAGCATTTTGGCTTGTCATCATTTTTTGGATTGAAATTTCAAATTTTTTATTAAGAAGGGATGCTTGTGTAATGCAACCTTTCTTTGTGACGTGTTTTATTATGGCTTTGTTTTTAGGGGGGGTTCCCAAAGGAAGTTTTGGCAAAATAAAGTCAACTTCCATCATTCCTTTTTTATGGTGGATCTTGGGCATAGGTTTGGTGCTCGTAAATATCATCTTCTAGGCCCTAGCATTTGTCTTAGGGAAATGAGTTGTAAGACCCATGTTATAGACCCTGTGGAGTCACTGATATTTGTGGTATACCCTGAGACTGATGTTGGTGTAGTGGTTTATCAAGTGTTCTCTCCCTTCACATTATTAGAAAAAGGTATATACATCGAGGTATTTGCCCTGCCTTAATACAAACAATGAAATCTCATATCATTAATTTTTATTCCATATTATGCACATTGTGATTGTATTTTTGGGTTTGCCCTTAATGCATCCAACAATATCTTGATGTTCTTGTGTGTGCGAGCTATTGAATGCATGGGGTTTCTCTTCTGTTGATCATGGATTCTTGCACTTACTTCTCAAAAATAATAGTACATTTGATTAATTTATATTTATAGTGATGATGCTCAATACAAACATGTTAATTTGTTCTTATATATTGCCTGCATATATCCTATACTAAATTAAATGAAACTTTCTTTTACAAATTACAAAATAAGTTAATAACATCAATATTTTCTTAGCATTGCCTCCCACACATGTTTGTTGGTATCAATTTGTTTTCATATTCACTTAAGATTCTAAGAACATCTAATTGAATGCTTGCTATGCATGATCCTATCTCTAGTTAATTCTGCCAAACAAAAAAATCCCTCTTAACTTGGACAAAATGCTAAAAACAATTAAAGCAGAAATGGGAATGCATACAAAGTTTAAAAGCTTGAATTGGTAGTGGAGTAGCGGTTCTAGTTCTAATGCCATTTATAATTGCAAATGCATATAGAAGAGGAAAAGATTATATTATTACCGTTTATTTTTACTTAAGCCCCGTCCAATAGGTCCAGGCCATCTCTTTTCCTTACCAGCAGAAGGCCATCTCCTGGTGAGTGCAGCTTGCCATAAACCTTCACCCCTAAATAAAGTAGCACACCGCTTCTGGACACAAGATGCAGCAGCCCAATCAGAGGGAGACAGCCTCACAAATACTTCTATCAGAAGATGATCAGGAAGCCTTTCAAACCCATTCTCTTCAGCTTCGGTATTGTAAACAATACCTAGCATTACTGAATCTCTAAATGAGCTGAACTGAGGTATTTTCGTTTGTGGGCAATGCATGGGAGCCACGTCCTTATTAGATATTGAAGAGCAGCCTTCTCCTAACATAATTATATTAATACAAATACTCCCTATATCTTCAGTTGCTTGTTGCCAATTTTAGTGTGTGTTATATGCAGTATCAATCTTTCGAACCCCTTGGCATCAACCGATCCCCACTGTAACTTATTCAACCTTGTCACTCTCAAGTATCTGAAGCAACCCCAGGAAACCGTATTATATTCCTGCTTTGCATTAGAAACTTAAATACATCAAGTCTAATCTGTTGCAATTTCAATATCACAATCCCTTAATCATCTTCAAAACTTTCCCGAGTCCCTGTAATTTGTTGTGCAGACAATTAAAGGATGCCTCAATGTCAGTTGCTTAGAGATTCTATTATAGATATTTTGCCTGCTTGAACTCAATATTCAATGCTTTCAACAATGGTTTTTCCCGTCACACTTTCCAGCATCAAAGACTACCAAAGAGGATACCATGACTCAAGCTACTGCACAGGCTCTAAATATCCCTGTCATAAATTGAATCCCAACCAAAAACATCATTGACAAAGAACAAAAGAAGATGTGAATTGAATATAACCATATAGCAGAGCTAGAATAAACAGAGGCAATATTCTCTATCACATTGTGGTAGCTTATCATCACCAAGTCGAAACTGATATTCAATAAATGAGCATAAGTTGTTGTACCAAATGAAAGTTACTAAATTCATCATAGCAATTACAATTTAAGAGGTATGCTAATTTTTTTTCTGAATGAACTTCAATCCATTAGTATTTTTTCAGAATTGAGTCACTCTCAGCCAAATATTAGTGATAAAAATGTAAAATTGCAGTAAAAGATGAACATGTGATAAAAGTTCAAATTTAAACTTTTTATATATTTGCTGCGATTTGTATCACAAAAATCTTCACAATTGTCAATGTAATTTATAATTTAGTCTCCAAAAACCTTTCTTCATGGGCAATTGTTGAAGCTTTAATATAAGGTTCTTAATCTGAAATACAAACCTCCTTGTTTAGAATCAGTCACCTATAAAGGAATACAACCATGACACCATCAACCCATTGACAGAGAAAACAGTGAAGGCACATTTAAGGAATAACTCAGAAAATTCCCAGTCAATCATAAGGAAAGACCCTAGCGAGGGAACTAAAAAGCCTGTGAAACAGAGAGAAGATGAAATATAGGAAGATAGAATAAAAAGATGCCAAACTTGTAGGTTCAGAGCACCATGTATCTATGAGCTGCAATGAACCTAATTGAAGAATGGGAAGGGAGATATCTACGAGCACCTGATATCCAGAAATTTGAAAAGCCTGCACCCAAACATCCAAACTAAAATCATGATTGCAAAAGTGGGGATTTTCCACACAAAATGAAGCCTTGGGGATGTAAATTAAATTTAACACAAACAGATACCCCGCTCTCTCTGAGACATGATGAATAGTGCCATATCATAGCTAAAATATATTACACAATTTACAAAAACGTGGGAAGAATGAAATTGCGCCCTGAAAGACTATAGCCAAAGCCAAAAAGACAGAAAGAAAGGAAAAAAAAAACAGTCAAAGCACTAAGCTATCATGGCTATGTAAGCAGGAGCAGAGGTGGGTGACCCTACATATCCAGGAGGTCCTGGCCAGATTAAACCAAAAGGTTAAGGTCAAGTGGTAAAAGGCATTGGATTCTCATTGTGGAGACCCAAGTTCAAATCTCTGTAGCAACATCTAAAGTGGAATCCTAAGTGGTGACCCTTCAACAGTGTTCAACTTCCATTGTGGAATTGTATATCTTTTAAAAATTAATTTCAATAATTGAATATGTTGATTAAGTAAATATGTTGGTTGAATTGTCCCTTATAGAAGAAGTGATTCAGTTCAGGGATGACACCCCATATTTGTGGCCTCACCAGCTCAAGTGGAACTAAAATTGCCTAATAGAAAAGGGGATGATAGCAGATGTTATTAGCTTGCAAGCCACTATAGGTAATTGAAGCCTCTTAGTTGTTTATATTAGTACATTTAAAATTCGTCGGTGTGAGTACATGTCAACTTAGATCAAACAAAAACACAATTCCTATACCCTTAAAACTATATACCTTTGAGGTGTAATGGAGGTAATAGAAAAAACGACAATCTCATAAGTTATTAATCTGTGTCAAGTAATGCGTAGCAGCAATCCTGCTGCTTCAGGCATTTTTTTTTTTTTTTTTACGTTTTCTTTCTGGGCTTATAAAGATAAAAATGCTATTATTACCCATTGTTCCACAAACACCCACATCTCATGGGCACTGGGAATACGCCCTTCTATATTAGGTCAATTGCAGCTCACAGCTGTAATGTTCTAAGAACATTACAAATGTATATTGCCAATTGTCTCACAAAATCCAGCACCTCAAGCAATACCCCAAATTTATTGGGCACATCGCAACTCACAGCTATATGGTCTCAAGTTTCAACTACATAGGAATGATATATAATTGTAACAACTGATCTGATTATATGATAGCAGAGCCCACCAAAGCCAGAGCTAATATCTTATTTATATATGTAAGAGGCTACTGTTACCCATTGTTCCACAAAAACCCACATCTCATGGGATAACGCCCTTTTTATGTTAAGCCCAGTGCAGCTCACAGCTATATAGTTCCAAGAACATGGGAATTGTATGCTGCCCATTGTGAAGCAAAATACAACACCTCAAGCGATTGCCCCAACTTTTATTAACCATTGCAGCTCACAGTTATATGTTCCCAACAACATAGGAATTATATATAATTGTATCTTGACCTGAGTATATAATAGCAGAACCGAACAAAGCCAGAACTAATCTTTAAGCCACTCAAATAATAAGTGAACATAAATTTAAACAGAGAGTAAAATGTTTGTATGAGATGACAAACACAATTGCATAATAAGGGAAAGAAAAATGGAGAAAGTAGGCAAACATTTTGTCGGTCAACCGTAGATAAGTAATACCCACCCAATTTCATAAATTCATAATCATTGTAATCCGTGAAGCCATCTGAAATTCTGCTGCATCCTAATTGTCATCGAAATCTCACCAAATACACAAATGCATGGATTAAAACACTGGGATATTTGACTGTTTAACCTGAATTTCTGCATGAATTTTGGTTGTTGGATTTCCATGGAGCACAGTGGTTTAGCTTTCTATTTCAATTTGGTGATAAATTTTAATCAAAGGAATTAAAGGCGGTGGGGTTTCGTCCACTAGAATATCATGGCTTTTGTCCATTAGAATATCATTCCAGAGGAAAGGGAATTTCATAGATAAACGCATCTCCATCTATCTACGTAACTAGAAATTGTACTCGAACAAGGTGTAATGGAACAAGGTGCAACAGTTACGCTATATAGGAAGATATATTTGTACAATATAGTGCAATAGTTACATTATAGGAAGATATATGCGTACAATATATTAGGAGAGTGGAAAATGAGGAGAGTATATTGACATTTTTTTTAATTCATGATATTTGACTTAAACACAAAAAGAACAAAAGCAAAATGTTGTGTTGATATTGTCGATAAGAGTGTAAGAGATCTTGTGTCTTAATATGTATGTTGATTACTTGAAATTGTCTCATTTTAGTTGTTGTCTACAAAAGGTGTACCAAGTGAGATATATTTTTGTAAATTTAAAGAGAATTTTAAAATTTACTGTAAATCGTAAGGTAGAAGTAAAAGGTGAAATGAAACCAATTCTATAAGAATATAATAGAAGCAATTTCTAGCACTATTATGCAATGAATGAGTAGTGGAAATGTGACATAGGCATATGAGAGAGTTGCATACCTTGGTTTGTTAGAGAGAGAGTTGTTTTAGGCAAGCTTCCTCTTTTTTCCTTATAATTGTATATGGATTGTTTTGCATTTTGAAGTTGTTGGTGTAATTAAATATTACTAATTACACTTTACTTAAGTTTATTTAAGATAATGCATTTGCATATTAGTTGTCATTGTGACACCTAGGAGTTTGCATTTCATTTTAGCACATGGTTAGGAGAATTTCCACTTTAGGTGTGATAGTTGTCATCACATACCTCTTTGTGTGTGAGATCCACCTTTAGTGCTCTTATCACATTATCATCCTCTCATTGTTGCACATGTTGCACATACTTTGATGTACAATGGAGGATGATCCACCTTTGGTGGACATGTGATTCCACCATGTCTAGTTGATAGCTTATCACTTGCATATCTTTTAGTTATCATGCATTGCCTATATATTGAGGCATTCCTACATTGTATCAATAAATTTATTCAATCTATTATTCTTATTTGATCATTTGATCATATCATATTTTGTCTCTCTTGTGCTATCTCTTGAGCTTCTAAATCTTGGTGTCTATTCTTTGCCTTAGGCAAATTCTTACAGAAGTATCTCTCGTAGGTGAATGTTGGTTGAATGTGAAGGTCATTTAACAACTTGACTCTAGATATTGTTGTGAATGTTAGGCCTTGCCTTTCCACCCTACCAATATCAATGGTTTATTTGCAATATTAGGTCTTAGGATTAGTGTATGGTTATAACTCATGCCATTGTGAGTGGTATTCGCCTTCGACTCCTCAAAGATACAAGAATTATTGGTATATTATTGGGGTCTTCTTCATTCCATGTAAGGGTGCTATAATTATCAATCCTCACCATAACATACATTAGAATCTTAGGTGGTTTGGAACCAAGGACAATTTCAAATAGTTCTCCAAAAGCTCCATTAGCAAGTCCTACTTTTTTCCATATGTTGGTTGTGAGCATGATACCTGACCTGTATTAAGTGACACATGTTATTCAAGTTATTCATCAAGACTTGCATTTTTCCATTTTGTTCCTAGTGCTTGTTGTATTACTCAATGCAATTGGGTAGTTTGACATTTTTAGCATTCTTTGGTTGTGTAGTTTGACCAAATTATTTGTGTCAAACAAATGCATTAAGTTGTCAAATAGTTCCTTTTCACTTGATGTAAGTTGGTTATTTGTGCATGTCATCAGGGGGTCAAAATCTTCTTGTGTTGGTTCAACATTTTGTATGTTTGGAAACACTTGATGAAATTATGCTTGTATTGTAGACTCTCCTTGTTCTCAGAATATTGTTTGTAACATCACAACTATTGTGAATTGGTCCCACAACATTTTGGTAGTTGAACATGATGTGTAGACAAGCTTGTTCGTCATAGGAAGCAACTGTGCAAGGTCCTCGACCAAAATTATAGAGACGACACTAAAGCATAGATGTTGGTTGTGGCAAAATGCTTCTCATAGTCTACTATCTATTTTTAGCATTAGTTTTGGGCCCATGAAATTCATTTCGTCAATGAGAATATATTTTATGTCTTTCAAATCTTCTTGGAATGTTGCCAATGCTTGTCCTTGTAAGGGTTGCATCTCTTTAATAGGAATCTTGAGCATTGGGTGTATAGTTGTTGCTTGGATGTTGAATGCGACAAGTCTCATAGAGGCTAGTGTCAACAATAGAATTTTTTGTTGTGGTGTCTTACTTTTGAGTGCATTTCTGATGCAAGCAATCAAGTAGGATTTACCTGTTCTTGGTGTTCCTTGTATAATCATGTGAAGTGGTTTAGAAAAGGGGCATGCACTATGCTCTATAATTATCATGAGTGCTAATTTTTGCATTGTTAATAATGTATAGCTAGGAATGTAACACTTAGATGACAAGTTTTCATCTTGATTACATTTTTTTTCATGTTTATGAGTTATGTCGCAATTTCATACAAATCTTCTAGTACTACAATATGATCCCATATGTTACTACTATCAAGCTCTTGTCTTCCAAGTATGTCAAGGTCATCTAGGAAAACATTATTTGAGGGCCCATTTGAGAAAATAATTGCCATTCATTCAGCTCTAATGTCCCCCTCGTCTCCATGTCACTATCACTATGTTCCTCTTCTAAGCTTAATTCCTCTTGGGTGCTGAGAATAAACACCACACATCATATTTGGTTGCATTCTTCTACTTTCAATTTGTGATTATTGATTCCTTTGTAAGGCTTATGTTAGTTTCAATATGGAAAAAATATTTGTATAAAAGTAGCTTGCTCCAACAAAATGCTTCAAATTGTTTAGAGTCTTTGTCCAAACTACGAACATAATTACCCTTATCCTATCCTAGTCAATTAAATAAATATCCATTATTTATTTAATAATCCTTTATTTTTATCCTATCACTACCTAAATAAATTTACATTTATTTAATCACATTTATCCTTTTCCCTACCTTTAATTAAATAAATAATTATTTATTTATTTAAAATCATCTTTATCCCTTACCCTTGATTAAATAAATTTATATTTATTTAATATTGCCCTATCGCATTTCTCTAGAGTTTAATTAATTCTTAAACTAATTAAACTAACCTAGCCTAAATCCCTCCACCTTTTTCTAAATCCTACCCATTAATTTATCTCTAATTAATCAACCTAATTTCTTGATTCCTACACCCATTAACGTTTCCTCTAAATTAAAATCGCCTTACACGTGTGAGCACAATTTTAAATTTCAAAATTTGAATTAATCCACCTTGAGCTACTCCACACATATGTACTTACCTTGAGCCCCTAAACTCTTACACATTTGTCTCCCACTTTCTCTTGAGCCCTGCTCACACATGTGTGGACTTTTTTGAGCCTCTCACCTCTTACACTTGTCCCCCACTTGAAATTTATTGTCCCACTCCTCAAAATTATTCAAACATGTGTGAACAAAAACTCATCTTTTTGAAAGGTCAACCCTTGCCTTTTGGCCTCCACCTCATTGCCACATCATTGATCCAAATGAATCTTAACCCTTCATCTAATTTTGAATCTCAACCGTTCATTCCACTCTGAAGTCTTTAAATCTCATTCCTCATATCATCTCTTTATGCATTGTTATGCTACAAGGTTTAGTGAGCAACCACATAGCTCATCTACAAAACCATTTATACTTTGTCATTTTGGAGGTTTGCATTGCTTTTGTGTTGAATAGTTTTAAGTCTTGTTTCTCATTTCATTTCTTCACATTTGCATGTTTTTCCATATCATTTGAGGTGTGTATGATTATGCAGGAATAGGCTTTAGTTGCTTATTTCTTATTCCTGTATTTACATTTCTATGCACTACATTTTGGAACGCCCAGTGGGACCCACTTCACGAGTCATTCTACAAACTAACATTCCAATGTGTTTTTGAGAGTTTTTGTGAGTTTAAGCTTGTAGGTTGAAGGAGCACTTGGAGGTCAGGCTTACGAGGAGCCACAAATAGTAAAAACAACCTTACGATTATATTTGGAGCGACCAAGAGATGATTTTTTATATATAATTCCTTATCTTTTGCTCACTTTATTATTTGCTAAGTTTAGAAAGTATATCCATTATACATATGCCTTAGATTTCTATTTTTTTTACATTTCTATATTTGTTGTTGAAAAAAAAAAGATGTCATTTGTTATTTTTTCTACTTATCATTTTAAAATCTTTGTTCTTTTTGTTGTAAAATATATATTATTGCATATATATAAATTAAAAAAAAAAATATTATATATATATATTATATATATATATATATATATATATATATATATATATATATATATATATATATATATATATATATATATATATATATATATATATATATATATATATATATATATATATATATATATATATATATATATAAAATTCCTCTCTAAAAATTAGGTGCATGTGTTCGAAGTCACCCTTTCTTTGTAATCTTAAAACACTCATATCTTTTGCATACAAACTCATTTTTCAGTCAACTATTTTAAAAAATTTATTAGAAAGTCACAAGGAATATAATTTTACAATTAGTTTTAGCTTTTGAAAATCTTTTTGGAGTGTTTTCTTCACATTTTCAATTTGGGCTTAAAACTTAACCTACACATTTGGATTTGGAGCTAAAAATGAATTAGTGTATTTTAACCCCAAGGCCACTTACGTATTCTCTCCTCTCGTGCCTTCAGGTGAACTTGAGGGAACAAGAAATAAGTGGTCTTGTTTTCTTTTTTAAGAGGTCTGCTTGGGGATTTGATCACCCAAGGGACGACCTCGACTCTCGTATTTTGGCACCGTATAAATAGCAAGAGGTAAATCCAAAGACACCTCTCTTGGAAGTAGAATCTTGTCATTTTTGGCTAAAACCCCAAAGAACTTTATACCTTTGGGAAGTGAAGGTGGAGATTTGGGTTATTGTCTCCTCCTAGTCATTTGACATTATTATCTTTCATCTATGGATTTAGGTCTCACGTACCTTGTATATATCAAGGACATCCCTTAGTTGATCTTGCAAAGCCTAGTTGAAGCTTGATTAGGTTTGTTGGTGTGTTTGATTTGCTTGAATGTTTAAAATCACCTTCCCCATTTGAGAACCAAAAGGGGACACATCATCCAAATTGAGTCTTAGGAATTTTGTATTGTGCATCATTGTATTTTTTTTTTGTGTTTTTAAATTTAAAAAATCCCAAAAAATCATAAAATCCAAAAATCCAAACAAATCATAAAATTAAAAAAACCCAAAAACATCATAAAACTTTAAAAAGAAAAAAAAATCAAAAGAACTAAAAAAAATATCAAAACATTTTTAAAAAATAACAAAATCATTCTTGTTTAAGATGAGGTGTATTCCAAGTCAAGCTTTCCACATCATCTCTACATCATCCCTTCCATCTATCATCTTCTTCATCATCCCGCTTATCCTAATCATCCAAATCATCCCTCCAATTTCAATCATCCTTAGTCATTCTAGTCATCATCTCTTAATCACCCATAACATCCCTAGTCACCTCTCTAATCCAATCCAATCATCCATATTATCCCAATCATCCTTAATCATCCTTCATCTTCATCATCATATCTTAATCATCCATTATCATCATAACTATCTTCCTTCTTCATCATTTCCTTCATCATAATCACTTCATCCTAGTCATTCATATTCTTCATAATCATCCTTATTCATTCCTCTAATATCATCCTATTCATTCCTCTAATCTTAATCATACCTAATCCATCATTAATCTATCATTTAGGGCCCTAATTCATCTCAATTTTCCTAATCCAATCAAGGCCCTAATATTCATCCTAGTCACCCTTCATTACCCACATCAACATCCACTTCCTTAATCTAATTTCATCATTCATTCCAATCTAATCACATCATCATCCTAGTCCATTTCACTTGTCAACCTCATATCATTCCAAGAAGGCCTTAACCCAATCCATATATCCCTTAATCCAAAACCACTCACCCATTAGTCATTCACTTATCCTCAAACATCCCTCATCTATCTTTCAAAGTTCATCCATTTTCAATCCAGATCTTCATATACATCATCATCTAATCCAAATCCAAAACTCTCATTAAAACATCATGAATATGGATTGGTTTGACAAAATGGTTAAGGACTTTCAAATGCCAAACCCCAATCCTTAAACAATACCTCCAATCCAACCAACCTATCAACCACATCCATCTAGCTCATACATGCCTCACAACAATCCAACCCCTAACTACTCATATCTCTCACAAAAATCCACTTACTAAGTCAATCCCATAACTTCACATCCATCTACCATATCCCCATCCATTTTAGCTCAACACATCATATCCAATCCCAATTCATCTCCCATTTATTATCCTTCCTCTACCTTTGACAAGGGAAGTCCATCTCACTATCCCTCAACAACAAATGACTCCCTTCATATCCAACATAATGTCCCCAATATACCTAACCTTGCCCAAGAAAGTGAAGAACTTTGAAGCATTATCCTTAGTTTACAAAATGGGGGTCAAAATAATTTTTTTTCCTTTGAATACATATGTCCTTCTCCCTTTGTCAAGGTACATAATCCTCATCTCCCATATAATCCCAATCCTTCACCTAATACCCCACACTTTAAGCTTAATGTCCAAACCCATAATCCCAATCCTACACCTAATCCTAGACCTCCATAAAATCCTAATCCTCCAAAACCCACATCATCCCCATCTTGCAAGAAGTTTTCCTTTAATTGGACCAAAAGACTAGAAAAGGATTCTAAATCCTCAACTCTAAACAAAGTTGCACAATCACCCAAAGCCATGCATCCACCTTCATCCCCTCCAAATCAAGATACACCTAACTTTCCTAAGTCTCACGAGTCTTCCATCCTTCCATCCACCCAAGTTGAATATTTCACCTCCTCTATCACATCATCCTCACGAGTCCAAACATGTCAATATCTTGTTCCATAGTATGCTATCATAGATTCTTCTTCTCCTCTAGATCTAATCATTTCCCCATCTTATGATACATTTCTATTTGAATATCTAAGTCTTCCATTTGATCCATCCCATGATCCCCTTATATCTCAAAAAATATCCATCCCCCTTAATCCAACTCATCTCCCCATTCCTAATCAAGATCAAGACATCCATTTTGTCCCATCCATTAATGACTCCCCTCCATGTCAAGATAAAATCACTCCATCTTATAGTCTTATTCAATTCCAAGAGAAAATTATCCCCTCTACTCCATCCAATGATCCCCTTCCATATACAAACTTAACCTCCACTTACCCTCCACCTCATGAAGATACTCCTTGTATCCAATCTACCAATCCCCCTCCATTTCAAGATCAAATTGTTGGAGATTTTCCAGCAAGCCAGTACTGACTATATGTTTATCATTGATGACAACATATGGTAAGTAGCATGGACATGTTATCATCATGATATCATGGACACAGAGGTTAATTACTACAGCAGTGTTCCTGACAGAGTTATTTGCAGTGTTCTGTGAGTGAATGTTCGTACAGTCATCATGGAGCCTTGCGCCTTTGGATATGTGATGGAGACATGTTAGTGATGTTACATCCATGGACACAGAGTCTAAAGTGCAGTAGAAGTGAAGTTATGTAGTCGCTATTCACAAGTAGCAGTTTCATGTGTTTATTCAGAAGAGTCGACAGAGATTATGTTGTTACAGGAGTTGCACCAATCATTACGATATGCACGCTTGGATTAGTGATTGGAGAAGAGTTAAGAATGTTTGGTTAAGAGCGCATGATGTAATTCATCTTGAGGAGAAAGTATCAGTTAATTTGGTAGAGCCAACAGTGTGTAGCGTGCGTCTACACTTATTGATTTAGACAGGTCCCAGTTTGTGATGCGTGCTTAGTAGAACCGACATAATTATTATTGGAGTATGTTATGGTTTCTCTAATATGATTTCAAGGTGGTTCTAATAGGGTGACTTGATTATATCATTTAGAGGAAAGATATTTATAGGCAGTCATTTGTGATTGCTAAGATATGGTTTAGAGTTGATTGTGAAGAGCAGAGAAGAGTGTGCGGAGTGTTGAGCCATCAGCAGAAGGTCTATGTGACCAAGTAAAGAGTTTGTGCTATACATTGGAACTGATCTAGACAGCAGGTCAAAGTGCAGTTCACCAAGATCCAGATATAGTGTGTATCTGTTATTTAGAAGGTTGTAGCCTTTTTCCCTTTGAGTAGTGTGCTCTCGGACAATGCATCCTCACCCCTAACATGGTTAATTGTAAAAGACTCCTAACAAGGTCTGACCCTTGACCAGGTCACTGTACTAAATGCATTCTAAAGACAACTCCTAACAGGGTTAAGGATCTTCTAACAAGGGTCATAAAACACTAGTGCAGATTATTAGTGGGTGTCAATTCCCACCAGGGTTTTTACCTATTTGGGTTTCCCCGTAACCAAAATATTGGTGTTGTGTTCAAGTGTTCTCTCATTGTGTTTATGCTTTATGTTTAAGTACACTTAATTGGATAAAGAACTGAAACTTATAGATAACTGATTCACCCCCCCCTCTCAGTTATCTCTTGGGACTATTCCTAATACAAATCACTCCATCTCATGATTTCATCCCATCCACTCCATTGTTTGATCCCATTCCATCTCAATATCCAATCATCCCTTCCACTCTACCACATAATCCTCTCCAAATTCAAGATCAAAGTACCCCTTCATCTCCATGTCATGATCCCAATCCATCTCAAGATCCTATTATCCCTCCTCATGGCCATCATCCTCCACGTGATCCTAATCCTCCACAAGATCCCATCACACTTATCCAATCCATCCATGAGCCACATACATATAAACTTGGTTCCTCCACCTCTATCTAACATGGCTTCCTTCAAGCGCTTATCATTCCTTCCTCCTCTCCTTCCCATTCACATCGAATCACATATTGTGTTCAAAATAATAAGTATCCCTTTGGAAAAAGAATGTCTCAAGATGTTGGTAAAGCTTCCACCCCTTCCATATCCAAAATCCTTCCATCTAAGCTCGAATGTTCCCATCCCCCATCCTCCAAATCCATTTTGGGCCTTTATGTCCAGAACTCCATCCTTCCTCATCCACATCCATTTTGGGTCCTTATGTCCCAAAGCCAAACCCTTCATCCCTTCCATCCATTTTGGGTCCTTACATACATCCATCCATCATATCCAAGTCCACCACTCCATCACCTCAAATCCCTAAGAAAGATCAACAAAGGTACACATCCTTTAATTCCTTCCAATATTCACCCTCCATCACTCTAGCCATAAACTCTCCACACCATCCATCCTCATTCACCCATACCATGGTTAATGGAAGAAAATTAATACCAAAACTAAAATTCATAAAGCCAAATATCCATAAAATCCTAAGGATCAACATGTCTCATCTAAAAGACATGTTCAAGAAAAGAAAAATATGATCCAAAAGAAATAAAAATTCAAAAGGTCACAAAGGCCCAAAAAGAAAAAAAAAATCATGTGGATTCGCAAGCTACTCATTGAAACAATGCATCTCAAAGAAAAATTCAAATTGGCATCCAACCTTTCTAATACAAAAGCTTCCTCCACTCATAAGTCCTCCAATCCTCCATTTAAAAATCTCTCATCTTTCCAATCCATTTTGGGCCCTTATGTTCCAAAATCCACTATCCTAGTTCCATCATCTCCATCTATTTTGGGTCCTTGTATCCCAAAATCCACATTTTCTCCTCCATCTACTTCAAAATCTCCTCCTCCACTAATCCACCACCATTCAAGGTGTGTGTGCCAATGATGATCTTCCCAACTCCCTCATCCATTTATTCACAAGTCTTCCAACCTTCCATCCATTATCCACCAATCCATCCCCACCCCTTCATCCCTTTAGTCAAAATGTTTGCATAAATCATTATCCCCCTCAAACTCATTTCATCTCCCTTCCCACCATCATGCCAACATCTATGAGAGAATAGACAAAGTTCCTTGGTCTATATATAGAAAAAAACATTATCAAGGGATACCATCCATGGAACTAGGTGCTTGAGTCCTTCCACCATCTTCCTATCACACATACATTGTTTTCTAAATCCACTTATACATCCATTCACATATCTTCATCCCCTTACACTCTACACTTGGAGGCAAGGTCCATCCATACTATGCTACCATACATATATTCCACATTTCCTATCCACCATCCATCATCTTATCTAAGTCCATCTCTTTTTCCCTATCTTTGATCTTGACAATCCTATTCATTCCATCCATCCATATGCACCTTCCATATCCCTTACTCATTATCCACCAACTATCCATAATCCTATATAACTCCATTCTCCTTGACTATATTTGATCTTGAAATCCTATCCATGTCCTCCATCCTATAGTCCTTGTCTTATTCACTTCTTCCATCCACTATCCATAATCCTATATAAGTCCATCCTCCTATATAAGTTAATTATCCTATGTATTTCCTCCATACTATATTTCTTATCATATCCATATCCCCCACATCATTATCCCGTATCATATTCATACCCTTCATCTCATATCCCTTATCTATCCACCTTCCACTTTCATACCTTTTCTCTTTATCAAAACTAGAGGCACTAAAATATCCATGAATGCTTTGGACAATACAAGACTTCATTTCCTCCATGAGTATCCCTTCTACACTATCCATCCATTTCATACATCCTTTATCCACCATCTTTCCATCATTTAGTCTCCTACCTTTAGTGTGGGGCATTTAATGTCTTTGCAACATAGTTCTCGGATCCTCATCCACCTATTCCCCATCTTTTAATCCCCCATATCCTATCACCATCCATTCCATCCATCTATCTTCAAGGATAACTTTAAGAATCCCCACCCTAAAAAACTGTAAAATCTTGGTGAATCCAACATTATTTTGGAGGGAAAATTTTCATATTGATGGCAAAAAAATTTCAATTAGGAAAAAAAATTAGTTTGTATTGCCGATTTGTTTCCTACCGTATGAAATTTTTATAAAATACTAGCAAATAATACATTAGTGTGGGGGAAAATATATATTGTATGAGGGGAATGTTTTTATTTTGAAGGAAAAAAATTAGAATATATGACGCAAATGATTTTCTTTTGAAGAAAATTTAATTGTATTGGCGAATTTTATCTACCATTTGAATTTTTTTTAATTTTATTGGCTAATCTTTCATTAATTATGGGAAAAATAAATATTTTATTGGCAATTTTCAAGAGTTGTGATTCGTCATGTGGGACAATGCCAAAAGGAAATTGATCATAGACCTAATTAATGCAACATCAAGTGAATGTTGAGCTAATATCACCTTTATTTATTGCCAACTTATTTGTAGACTCTACATGATGATATCAATAAGCGTGACCACAACGACACATGCCTATTACCTAACATCCATCATTTTATAATCTTAAATGTATTATTCGAGACCATTCGATGATCATAGATCAATGACTGAAGCTTTATTTTGGACCCAATTTCTTGAAGGAAACAGAGTCTCCAAGAAGTCTCTGGAATGGAGACACATATCAAATTGTAACCTTGCCTTAACTTTGATCGTTGATTACAACTAGGTAATAGTTTACGTGGATGGTGGATAATTTTGCATGGTCATAATCAATAAGAAAGAAATGTCTTCTCATTGATAGAGACATTCTCTAAGTGTCGTCCACTCAACACACACAACTTCCAAATTGGTACTAATGATATTACCAATTTCTCACACTCGTGCATTTATGGGAAAGATTTACATGGAGATATAAAATGTTACAAAAAAATTAAAGGACATTGGATTTAATAGGATTAGAGAAGTAATAATGAATTGCTAAGTATCAATCAAGGGATATTTATAGATGATCTTGCTTCTTTCTTCTTCAATTTTATTTTGGTAGATAAAGTGTCGGAGCTGTCGGTGGTTGAAATTATGCCTCTAGTTTTAAGGTTTAGGTTTTTAGGTCTTTAGGTTATGGAGATGGACACTCCAATCTGATTGAGATGCACATTCATAGTGGACCAAAAGGCCTTTTTGGGTATGGTCTCAAACGCAACCCTCACTTAAGTTTGTAAGGAGGTTAGGCCTTTATAAATGTTATTGTGTTGATGGTGCTCGGTCGAGAGTTCCTTCAAGATGTTGATAGATACCATGTCAACACGAACATTACGTCCTGGTTCTTGGTGTCTCTTCTCGACCTCAAAGGAGAGAAGGTGGATATGCTCATGATGTTGAGGAAGGTTTTTTAAGAGGAATTTCTGGGGGATGACGTTCATGTTGCCATTTTTGTAGAATTGTAATGAAAATTCCCATGTGGTTGTAGCATGTTGTTTTTCTAAATATTGTAATATCATTTCATTGAGGATAATAGAAAGAAAATATTTTTTCCTTGCCAATAATCCATTCTTGCAAATTTTCTATTTATTTTCTTGTTGTGTTGTGTGTGTTTGGTTAAATAAGGGGAGCACCCTTCATCAAGGTGTGAGAGAGGGAGGTGAGAAAGATAGAGAGGGAGAAAGAAACATGTGGATACTAAGACATGGAGGAAGAGGAAAAGAGGAAGAGCTATTATTTATTAAGGTTCATTAAGGTCCATTTTGGTTTTCAAACCTTAATCAACCCTAATAAACCTTAACAAACACTAACTAAACATAATAAAACTAATAAATCCTCATCAAACTTAATAATTTCTAATAAACCATAATGTACCCCAATATCAAGATCTAAACCTAAATAAACCCTAAAATTAAATAATTTCTAATTAACCTTAATAAAAATTTAAAAATATTAATAAGATTATAAACCTCTCCCTCCCTAATTTGTGTGTGTGTGTGTGTGTGTGTGAGAGAGAGAGAGAGAGAGAGAGAGAGATTATTAAAATTTGATTGTCTAAGAAATTATAAGATCTCTAGAGCTTGAGGAGAGAGAAGATGGTGAGATAGGGAGAGGTAGAGAGGGAGGAGAAGGGGAATGATAATAAAAATAGATATATCTAGAGCTTGGGGAGACAAAGAGTGTGAGATGGAGAGACATAATGAGAATTGTGATAGGAGCCTATTGATTAATGAAATTTGACTAAGTCAAAAAATTACAAGATCTACTAAAGTCTAGAATTCACATTATGAATCCTAGAGATTTGAAACCATTCTCAAATATACTGCCACTATATACATAAAATATAACTTAAAGTATATGAAAGGAAAAAGAGAAAGAGAAAATATAACTTATACTTAGGAAAAAGATAAGGAAAATACCCAAGTTGCAACATGTTTTTCCTCTAGATTCTATTCTGAACAACACACATACACGTTTTTCTTGTTTACCTTAACACATACATGGTATACTTGTTCAAAAAAACATGCATGTATTTTGTTATCATAAAAGCATGTTTGCATTTAATTCTAATCTGGTTTCTCAATTTCCTCATCGTCAAGTTTATACATTATCAAGTGGGTATTTGTGAAATTATCACTGGATAATTTTACACATCTTCTGATCTTTCTAATCATATATTTATTTTAGATTTGAACAACAGTAACATATTTTTTAAATTTATTTTACTAATATTTCCATAGTTCTTAGGGGAATATGTGTACCATTTTTTCGATAACTTTTGACCTAGCATCCAAATTTAAAATTAATTACTTATTGTTCTACACTTCATTCTTTACACTTTTAGAAAAATCACATTTTCAATTATTTAGGTGCAATTTATGTGACCCACAAAAACAATATCTATTTTCAAGATGCGTCTAATTAGAAAAATCATAAAAAAAATACTTAACAAAAAATTACAAAATTATACACAAATTATAGTACTCGCTCTTAATTATCTTTCTACTCAAGGGTTTTTAATTATTTTGGTGCAAGTTATGTGACCCACAAAAAACAATATATTTTTAAAAGATGCGTCTAGTTAGAGAAATCATAAAAAAAAATTAACAAAAAATTACAAATTTATACACAAATTATAGTACTCACTCTTAATTATCTTTCTACCCAAGGGTTTTTCAAAATACGAAATGCAATATAACTTTTTTGACCTGCACACTAGACACGATATTATGTTTTGGTGAAAAGTAGGAACACTTTTGTGTGTGGAAAGAACTTGACCTTCTTAATATTATCTATTTTTAAAAATATTTAGTAATTTAGAAAATATATTAAGAGTAATACATTAATTTTTCTTTGGTATCTTCCAAATTTAAGTTCATGAGTCTCAAATTGCTCCTCTAAGTTTAGGTTCAACTAATTTCAAAAAAAAGTGGCCACTTTTAACCCCCTTTTTGTTCACCATCTTAGTGCGCATACTTCCATCTGAACATATGTCTATAATCATAAGAGACTTCAAAACTGAACCTATCTCTCCAAGTATCCATGAGTACTTGTAACCAATAAATCCATGCCAAATGCCAAATGCAATATAACATCATCATGAAATAATCAAGCAAATGATCACATACTCAATATCAAGAGAACCAAACAAGTGTTGGCAATGCACCAACATCCCTTGTGGGATGCGTAACATGGTTTAATTTCCTCTCATGGATTTTATAAATCTAGTGGTTATATTAGGCATTGATAGGTTGATCTTTTGGTGCAACAAAAACCACACTTGTAACAAGTAGTATCAGAGCTTGGTCAAAGGTTTGAATCTCCTCCATGAGTTTAATGCTAGGGGGGTGTTTTTGGTAGTACACTAGTGTCCCTTGCAAGATTCATGACATGGTTTAACCATCTCCTATGGATTCTATAAGTCTAGTGGTTGTATCAAGCATTGATAGGTTGATCTTTTGGTGCAATGACAACCACACTTGTAACAAAAAGATCAATGCCAAAGTTCCAATCATGAATTAAGAACATAAACATGATAACATGATCTCACATCACCATAAAATAAGAACATATGCTCTAATCAACATAACAAGAACTTGTATCATGCCATAACTCTAAGAAAGCAATCAAGAGTCTACCATGAAATAATAACAAACATCATGTCAAGTAAGAATAACATGTCAATTGAAAAAACATATAAAAAACCTCAACCAAAGACTCAATGAGTCCTCCATTGCTTCAAAATGTCAACTATTTCCAAACTCTTTCATTGGAGAACAACTAATTGGGTCCTTGACTTAAACCCTTTAAAAGAGTTGGGAACTGTAGTTGATTTTTCTCTTCTGAGTGTTGATTGGATATGAGATATGAATAAATTGAGGATGCAAGAACTAGGAATAATGCTAGATAATTGATCAAAATCACCATAACAATAAGATACATAACAAATATGCAAATTTTGAATACAAATTTGGAAATAGGATTAAGAAAAGAACCAATGTCTGTAATTTAAGCCTAAAAGTGCATGTCTATGTCAATAGGCACCACTGAATTGAAGGTGTTTGATGCAAGATTTGTGTACAAATTTCTAATTAGGTTTCCTTATAGATCGTTCTCCCAAAATTTTGGGAAAAAAAGTTCTGGTCGTTGGAGAAAATTAACAATGACCAATTTTTTTCACTTCTTCAAAGTCTAGATATATTTGTCTTAGTCTAATCTTTACAAATTTGTAATACATTTTTGTTGGATCTAGAATCTACACATAGAAAATATATAAAATGTGTTAGGTTGTATAAGGGCTCTCCCAAGCAAATCCCCATGGTAAGAATTGACCTCCTATATAACAATGATGATTATAAAGAGAGAGGGCATTTGATTAGGAAAAGGATGAAAACTTTAAGGAAATGTTTAATTGACAAATTATACCTTTTCTATTATATTCTTGTATTGAAGCTTCATAAAAGGTTGATATTGCTTGATAGGAGTTCATGGATGCCTTCACTCATGGAGGAAACACATAAACTTGATCATTAATGCCAACTTGAATGCTTGACCTCTCCTTCACTACCTTGAAGATTCTTAATTTCTTTTCTCAATTTTAATTTCCTTAATGACAATTCATTTGCTTGATGAGATATGGATTTGAGAGATGCACAACTGAGGGGGTGGGGCTTGTATTTATACTAAACCTAATAAAATGTGCTGACAATTTCAAAGAAGGTTGACATTGGGATGTTTGAAACTACAATTGAAACAATTGTTATATTGCCATTGATGTTAAACCTTAACTAGTGAGACAATTGCTATCTAGTAAAGTGCCATATCATTTGATTGATGAAGAGGATTTGAAAAGAGGAGATAACAAGAAGACCTAGTGGAAAGTTTGAGTTATGAGAAACTACAATGGTTACTCGATTAGTTTTCACATTGGTAAGGTAATATGTTGTTTATCTATAACACTAAATGAAGAAGACAATTTATTTGAAGCATAGAAGAGATGAGGAAAGAAAGCCTGCAAGCATAGGCTTGACCGAGAAAAATAGCAGAAGCTTAAGAAACTTAAGTGTAAGTCAAGTGATGCTACTGTTGACAAAGTGCCAGTATAAGCCGAGGAAATTTAGTGTTGATTGAGCATCAGTAATTACTGAGTATCAGGAATTGGACCAAGTGAAAATAGTGAGTGCCGAGAAGAACAATTTTAGTGATGACCGAGTTATCCAGTAATGATCGAGAAGAAGAACACAGTGATGACTGAGTGCCAGTCGTTTATAGTTTGTAAAAGATTTGATATTTCCAGCCGACATAGTTGAATTCTTGGAATATGTAAATTGTGTTGAAGATAAGGATGAATGACCTGGAGTATTTAATGCATGGTAAACTATTTTATTATGGATTTAAGGAGAAGTTTTAAGAATTATCTAGAAGAATAAGAAGGTGAAGGAAATGTTGGAAGGATTCGATGAATCTGACCTAAACCTAAGATCTATGGAGATGATTAAGTGACAAAAGATTAAACTACCTAATCAAGGAGGTATAAGGATGACCTAATTGTAGGTTATGCAAGAGGTTGATTCAGTTGATTGGCGAACCTAAGAAGACGGCTAAGAAGAGATGAGAAGAGTTGTGGTGATTACTTGAAGGGATTTCTAATGGGATGTTCTTAAGCCCTCTAACAAGGCCACTCATGATAGGGTGATTCAATTTTTTAATAGGGTCACACCTACAGTGTGTATTGTAACCTTTAATAGGGTTGGCTCCTCACAGAGCTCACTTCATAAGAGTGCAAATTTGGTAGCATGTTACTGGTGGTTTTTCCCAAATTGGGTTTCCATGTTAAATCCCGGTGTCATATTTGTGTGAATGTTATTTAATGTGTTTTACAGTTAAGAGTTTTATATTTTGCAAGTTGATTACTTTTGGACAGTGGACTGCAAGTTTATGTTATTGATTGTATTCTATAGAGACCGAGTTGATTACTGAATAGTTCTAAGTTGGTTGAAGTATTGAAAAGTTGAATTAGTACATCTAGACCTGAGGATAACTAATTCACCCCCCTTTCAATTATTCTAAAATCATTCTAACATGAGAGCAATCTCCTAATCAACAAACTTATGAATGAATATCGATTCAAATCAGGGCTCAAAATGGCTAGATACTAGTGCATAGCACCATAGTCCTTGAGGAGAATAGTGCCTAGTGCCATAGTCCTTGAGAGCATTAGCCTTTAGCATCATAGTCCTACTATTTTTGTAGGAAATTTGGTTTGTGTGCTCAAAATTGTGTTCATGGAATGATGATAATCCGTCATCTAGCAAGGGCATGAGAGAAAGCCACCAAAATGAGCTCTAAATGAATGTGAAATTATATGAGGATACAATTTACAATTGTACAACTTTATTAATTATTAAATAAGCCTTTTATATATCCTCTAAAAATATTTTATTTCATTATTTAAAAATTTGCAGCACTAAAACTCACTTTATTAGTATCCCAACATTTAAAATTTCCATTCCGATTCCAATGAGCCATAACACTATGGTGCCTATTGAATTATTTTGATAAAAATAATAGCCTTAGTAAAATTAATTAAAATATAGCTCAATATTACACCCAAGTTTTTGAAATGGCCAAAAGTCACCAAAATAATAATTTGACTGTGATGAAGAGATATCAATGATGAATAATGAGAATTGAACCCTACTGAGTGACTTACTATAAATAGACACTCTCTCCAAGAATTTTGGAGAACACACTAGAAGCTAAAATAACTTCAACAAGTATCATTTTCAACCACACTGGTAACATCAAATAACCCCTTAATAAGGTTAACACACACTGAAATAGTCACTGTCCACTGTACAATGTAAGAGAAATTAGAAATGGGGACACTACAACCTATGTAGTGAGAGTTCTCCGATGTGTACATTATTCATGGATAACTTTTATACATGGGTCTTTTGATTTCTTTTCATGAGTTGGATTTGTTGATGGCATGATGTATACTTTGGTTTTGAGGTATGGTTAGTTGGATGTGTTTGCAACTAGATGTGTTTTCTGTTTTAGCTTCAAATGGTGATTAATTCTTTACACTTACTAATGCATATTTGTTTCCATTAGATTTCATGTATGTGTTGGGATATTGATTTGAGGTAGGACTTATGTTTCTATATAACAGGGTATGTGCAAGATCATGAGGGGCCAAAAAGTGGCGATGTAAAAAAATCCACTTTTCAATCATCCCAAAGCACATGAAAATGTATGTTGACTTTTTAGTAGGCCTGGGTGTCAGTACACTGAGGCAAACCTAACACCAAAGCACAAGCCTAATCGGGTACCCGATTTAAAATAGGTACCCGATATTTTCGAGTTGAAAAAATGGCGGGAGTAAATGAAAAAATTGAACTTTTATATATAATGTTTAAATATATATTATGTATATAATTATATATTAATTTATATATTTTATATTATAATATCTTAGGGGTTTTAAATAGTATGTCATATATATTTTATATTATAAAATTTTATAAATTAATATATTGTTTTATATATTAATATGTATTGTATATAATTATATTTAATGTTTATATTATATAAATATATGTAAAAATTATATATATATATATTATATATATAACGTTTAAAGGGTATTAAGGGGTATTATGTAAATTTTTTAATATATTTTTTAATATATATTATATATAATTATATATTAATATATATTTTATATTATAATATCTTAGAATATTTAAATTGTATGTCACATATATTTTATATTATAATATTTTATATTAATATATTTAACGAACTTATATTATATTTATATGTACAAATTATATATATATATATATGACGTTTAAGGGGTATTATGTAAATATTTATATATATTTTAATATGTATTATAGATATAATTATATATTGATATATATTTTATATAATAATATCATATAAATATATATATATATATATATATATATATATATATATATATATATATATATATATATATATATAAACTTTATAGATCATAATATTTAAATTATTTGTTGAAAGGGGTTACCGAGACTTTCTAGTGGTCCTAGTATGCCTTATCACGCGTTGACCCCTAGGAAGTCCCCATGACCCCTTTTGACACATTGGAATGCTCGAGTGTGTCTGAAGGGGTCCTATGACCCCTTCAGACACACTCGAGCATTCCAATGTGTCAAAAGGGGTCATGGGGACTTCCTAGGGATCCTAACACATTATAAGGCGTACTAGGACCACTAGAAAGTCCCCAATGACCCCTTTTGACACATTGGAACCCTCAAGTGTGTCTGAAGGGGTCATAGGACCCCTTTGGACACACTTGAGGGTTCAAATGTGTCAAAAGGGGTCATGGGGACTTCGTAGGGGTCCTAGTGTTGGTGCTAAAAAATGCTAGACCGTTTTGAGGCCAACTGACAGGCACACTAAGTACCTCTGCAATTCTGGCTCAATTGAACCAAGGCTGGTAGGCCTAAATCAAATATGTTGTCTAACTACACAAACACATGCATAAACAACAAAAATTCCTTCCAAAGGGGTTAATGATCCTTGGAGAAAAAAACAACCTAATATCCTAATTGTCAGATAGCTTGAAATCTAAACTAAGGATAGAATGTAATGCTAAACCTAAATGAATGCTTTGTAAATAGGATAACATATAAGATATGTAATTACACAAAGAAATAAATGACAATTTCAAATGAACGAATAGACCAATGCCTGATACCAAAATGGGAATAGAGTTAGATACATTCAATGCTACGTATAACTGGAGATGGTTTTAAGATAACTCGCTTCTGTAAAATGAGACCATCACCCTACAAGCTTCTATCAAAACAAAATTTACAACAATTTATACAATAGGTCCTATGGTTTTTAACCCAACTTAAGAGCTCGAAAGGAAACAGTAACAGGTTCTCAGACCATGCTACCATTATTCAAATTGTACAAATTAATCATAAATGAATGCATGAAATAGAAAGCACAATAGGATACCCTAGCTACAGAGTAATATGAGAAACCAGTTGAACGTAAAAAACTATATAATCAATAGGGTACAAACACTTATCTGATATTCATGCATAAGATTTGGGCATTAAATTCCAATCCGTGAGTTGGTAGATTTTTGCCATGATTCATCGTATTTCTTTTGTTTACAATTAATACATATAAATATAAATCCCAATAGTTCCCTGTGAAAGGACATGCCCTTTCACAGGACCTAATTATACAACTACCCCAAAAATATACATAACAAACCATAACAATGGTTGTTAGGGAATATTTCCCATATAATTCAATTTGAGTATTGCACTTTATTCTCCCTTAGGTATTTCTGTGCATTAATAATCCAATATTTTAGCTCCTCCACAAAACATCTAATATCAGATAATATTTAAAACCTAAATTTGAAATCATTACATACATAATATATTAAGCCTATACAAAATTATTCATTATTCATTTATTAATTAATAATTAATTGAAAATGAATATGTGTCATGCTTTATACATGTACTTGATAAATAAAGTGAAAAATAAAAAATAAAAAATAATTAATTATCATCCACATTAATTATCAAAATATAAGCAAGTATATTAATTGTTAAAAGACTTCAAATAATGAGATAATTCCCTAAATTAATAAAATGACATCAGGTAGTAGCATTTTATTTTTATTTTCAAAATAAAATAAGTTCATTTACAAACATAACAAAATAATGCTACATAAACATATTTTATAAACATTAGGGTAAAAAGGTTTTACATTTCAACCCTAATGAAAGGAAAAATTGCTTTTTCTTAAAATAAAAATAATAATCATAATGCAAATTAACATTACAATTACATGAAGTGCATTAATAAATTAATTCATGAAATGAGAAATCAAGTCAAGTGGGGTAAAACTATTTACACCCACTTTGCCCTAAAATTTAAGATGAAGGCATAAAGTAAAAAACTTCTTTTAGGGATTTTGAATTTAAAGAATAAAATCAATCGATTACTATCTAACCCTAAACAATAATAATCAACCTACATGCCTTTTACCCTAAAATATAACCAAGGTGAATATATCATATTAAAAGTAGGGATATGAAAAATTTAAGAATTAACATCAAAATATACCAAAACCCTAAACAAATTAATATTCATCAAATTTTACCTTTATTTCATCATATATTTTTACTTTTAGGGTTTTGGGGGTAAATAAAAAATTAAGAATAAAATAATTATTAGTGACTATAACATATGAAATTCCTATCTCATAAACAATATTCATTTTAACATTTTATTTCAAAGGAGATAAGATTTTCTTTAATTTATACATTTATTTACAACTACACTCCCAAGGAATAATATAGAGCAATTGGTAGGGGTAGGGTCAAGTAGTTAGGTAGGAAGAGGAATGGGTTGAGAGGTGGAGTGTTCAACTCCCTCTCCCCATTCTTTTCCCTAAAATCGAAAAAATACACAAATTATTATTTAATTTGAAAGTTAATTAAGGAAGAAATTACTCCTTGTGTGAGAGGTTGTGCTTCACTTCTCACCTATACATGAAAATGAAAATAAATAAATATCTTCTCCTAATCCTCTTGAAGAAAATGAATAGACTAACTGGTTAGGGGATAAGAGGGTAGATAGGTAGGAAAAAATGTCGGCTTGAGAGGTCGAGGGTTCGACTCCCTCTTGCCACCTTTTTTCACTTAATTAGTTTTATTTTTTATAATTATTTTTATTTCAAGGAGATAAATACATTTAACACATTGAAATAAAATATTTAAGTCTTGCTCATAAATATAAAAATGGAACAATAACAATCATTAGGGCCGCTTTAATTGTTTAATTTTTTAACATAGGGAAATTATATGAAATATGAAAAATGTATAGTATACTTCCCTGATGTTTTGTTCGTTTAGGACCCGAAATTTTTAGTGTCAACAGTGGCTCTTATTGGGGACGTGCATTCATGCCTGGATGTAGTGAGATCCTAGTTATCTCTGGAAAAGTAGACTATAGTGAGAAGAGAAACATGATGCTTAAATGAGATAAACAAAAACAATAATATACAAGTTAGAGAATACTCCTTATGTTAGGAGAAAAATGGCTTCAAATACTGACCATGAGTTGGGAACTCCTAAATGACTTCATCAGTGTCCTGTAGATAATATGAATTCTCACCTTCTTTCGAGACTACCATGTAACGTCCCAGCCATAATGCCTCGAACTTACCATGTTTTCTTTTGTCTTGGTCTTTTGCATTCCATTTCAATACCCAATCACCTTCTTTGAAAGGTCTATCTAATGCTCTTTTATCATGCAGGGTCTTAATCTATCATTGTTGATGAAGATTCCTTTCTTGTGCTATTCTTCTCATTTCATCTAACTCTAATAACTAGCTCAACCGGTCTTCCATAAAGTTTACATCCTCAAGCTCTTCCTCTTGAATGAATTTGTATACTGGCAGGAGATTATTCAATGGTAATCTCGCTTGTTTCCCATAAACCAATTCATAAGGGGCAAAACCTGTTGATCTTTTCACTGTTACTCCGTCTGCCCATAAAGCTAGATTTAGCTTTGAGTCCCAGGCCTTTTTATTGTTACTCAACATTCTTCTAATAATCTATAGTATATTCTTATTGCTTGATTCTGCTCGACCATTCCCTTGCGGACGATATGGAGATGAGTACGATAGGTTGATGCTATATTTTTCACAAAACTTTGAAAATTCCTTAGATCTGAAGCACATGCCATTGTCACAAAGAATCTTATAAGGTGCTCCAAATCTGGTAAGTATATTGTCCGTAAAAAACTTGATGACCACCTTGCTTCTAGCCTTCCTTGTGGGTATAGCTTCAACCCACTTTGTAAAGTAGTCTTTCACAAATAATATCCATCTTTGACCTCCGCTTGAAGCATCCACAATTTCCCCAATAAAGTCTATTCCCCACATTTTGAAAGGTTCCTCAGTTTGTAATGGAATAAGGGGTAAAGCACCATTGTATTTCACTTTTCCGGAGAACTTCTGATAGGACTCACACTTTCTAACGTAATCATAACAATATTTAAAAACATGAGGCCAGTAATACCCAGCTTTCAATATCTTGTGAGCTGTTGTCTTAGCCGAAAAATGATTGCCGCATACCCCATCAAGTAAATCCTTAATAACTGACTTGGCCTGATAGGTGTCTAGACAGAATAGGAGGATATCGTCGCTATTTTTCCAATATAGGTCTCCTTGAATAAACACATATCTAGATGCTTGTAACTTTATGGTTCTTGTCTGATTATCATGTAGATCTTCATGACACTTCATATTCTTTAAGAAATATACTATGTATATGTACCATGGACACTACTCAATGCTCATTTCTGCACTTTCTAAATCTACTTGGTTTACTTGTGCTGCATCCAAATTTGTTTCCGCCATAAGTTTAGCCAATCCTTGTCCTCTAATTAACTTAGTGATCTAAATCTCAATATCGAACTCTTGAATCTGATTTATCCATCGACATCTTTTTCCTATAACCTCTGATTGCCTCAAGATATCCTTAGTTGTTGCATTTGGTACGTATGCCACAATCTTGGCTCCAACCAGATAAGGTCTGAATGATTTCATTGATTTAACCAATGCATAAGCTTGCTTTTCATGTATGTCATAACTCAGCTCAAAAAATTATAGATTTTTACTAAAGATTCTATTGGTTGCTCATATCCTTCATCATTTTTCTGTAACAAGACTGCTACTATGGTGTGAAAAGAAGCAAAGGAGAACAACTAAACTGGTTTGGAAAAATCAGGAGACTTCAAAACTGGCACCTCCTTGATTTCTTTCTTAATATTGGCAAATGCTTCTAATGCCTCATCTATGCAATTTATAACTACATCTTTCTTTAACATCTTTGCAATGGGTTTTATGATTTTTGAAAAATTTGGGACAAACCGTCTTACAAAGTTGATTTGTCCAAGGAAAGATTGTATTCCCTTAACATTTTTAGGGATCTGAACCCTATTAATTGCTTCAATTATTTTTGGATCTATTCTGACTCCTTCCTTGGAAACAATATGACCGAGGAATTTACCCTCGATTACCCCGAAATGACATTTCTTCGGGTTTAAGGATACTGCATATTCAAGGGCTCTTTTGAAGATTTTCTCTAGATGCTTGCAATGATCTTCTGCTTTCTTGGAATAAGTTGTGATGTCATCCTAATATATTACCATGATAATATCAATGAAATTCCCAAAAGCCACATCCATGGCCCTCTGAAAAGTAGCTCCTACGTTCATAAGTCCAAATGACATTCTTGCATAAACATATGTACCTCATGGCGTAGTGAATGCTGTTTTGTATTGGTCTTCTTCTTTAACTTTGACCTGATTGTACCCGGAGAACCCATCCATCGTGGATAATAATTCATTTCTAGTAACCTTCTATAATAATGCCTCCATGTTTGGTAATACATAATTGTCTTTTAACGAAGATATGTTTAGATTTTTGAAGTCCACACAAAGCTTAATATCTCCATTCTTCTTCCTAACAGGTACCAAATTTGAAACCCAAGTAGAGTGTGTAATCGGCTTTATGATACTGGCATCCCTCATCTTAATGAGTTCCTCCTTCATCTTAGGAGCCAAAGTCGGATTGATCGGTCTTTTCCTTTGTCTAAAAGGCTTTGCATCAGGTCTTAAGGGTATTTCATGTTGGAACAAGTCCTCTCTATAAGCCTTAAGATCATCATAGGACCAAGCAAACACATGTCTATACTTTCTTAACAAACTAACAATATCAGATCTAATTTTAGGAGTCAAATTTTTACCAATGAAAATCTCTTTAGGAGTATGTTCATTTCCTAAATTTATCTTTTCCACTTCCTTTATATTAGTATTTTCCATTTTAACCTTACTACTAGAATCTTTACTATCAAACATTTTTTCTAATGCAACAAGCCCTTCAGGAATTTTATTAGTTTTAAGTTGAATTACATCTTTTCCAAATAAAGCATCCTTTTCATCTATTGTTTCAACATAAGCATTTAAATCAATCAATTGATCTTCGTACCTTTCCTCACATGCCAGGAACTTTATAATGTCTCTATCATTATCAAAGATTTGCCAATTATGAATGTTATCCGGTATTGATGGCCTTGGTTTGATCTCTACCTATGCAATATCTTCACATGGAATATCATTATGCTTAACTGCTAGGTTAGCCATGAAATCAGCAAGAATATTCTTAGATCTATCTATCCATGTTATTGAAAAAGCATCAAAAACTTCTATGGAATCCCACACTTCATTCTTGTACCTTTTTAGGATATGATTCTTAGTAATAAACTTATCCCTAATCTGAGATACAACTAATTCAAAATCACCATAAATAGAAAGAATTTTGATACCATGCTTACCTGCTATTTTCAGACCTAGTAGGAGCACTTCATATTTTGCAGTGTTGTTAGTATATTCAAATGCTAACAAAAAGGAATATTTAAAAGATTTCCCATTTGGGGATATGAACACTACACCTGCTCCATTACCATTTTTACTACATGATCCATCAAATTTTCTTTTTCCAAATGAGATCATTATTTTCCTTAGCACATATTTCAATAGGACTAGTATTTTCAATGAGATTTTTATGAATCCTTACCTGGAAATTCTCCATGTCGGTGTGGCAAAAGTGCGTAACCTAGCTTGGATCAACATCTTCACTGATGTAAGTAGATCTTGGTTCTCTATCGATCCTTACAACCCTTTCATTCACTGGGATAGAAGCATAAGATAGATCTAATTGAATATTTCCACCTACTAAATTAGACCACTGCCTAGATAATAGCATTCCATAACTAGGTAGTACTTCTACAACAGTAATGTCTATTTTATAAGATTTTTCAGGACACGAAGGGAACTTAAACTCAACATTTTTTATTATTCCAATAGCTGGAATTGACCTATTGTCCATAGCATAACACTTTCCATAAGTAGTATCCACATTCATTCCTAATTCTTTCATTACCCCATGAGGCATAATATTAATCGCTGCTCCAGAGTCTAACATACAATTTTTAACCAATTTATTGTTTATCAATAAAGTTAGAAAGAAAGGATCTACTTTAGTAGCATCTTCATTAACAGAAGTTCCTAGGTAAATAACTAGTAATTCTTCACTATCCTTTTGTTCCTTTGCATCTTTTTTAACAACATCATTTATTAACTTGATCGTTTCATTCTCGCAATCAGTTAATTTAACGATTTCCATTAGAGGGATAGAAAGTTTCACCTGAGATAATGCTTGAGACATAAATGAAGTACAGTTTGAAATTTCCTTACCATTGCTTTGTTTGTCTGCAGGTTTGATTATCCTTGATCTTTGACCAACTTGCCTTTTAGGAACATCTGTCTTTGTCTTCTTTTTTTTCAGCACTCTTGTTTGAAATTTTGTACATTCTTGTTGCTTGTTCATTTCCTGAATTCACATTCCTATTCCTCAAGTGATAATTGCTAAGCACTTGTTCCATCACTGCTACAGTGTAAGCCTCTCTTTCCTCTTTAGTTGTCCTAATATCTGGACTCTCATCATTTTTAGAAAAAACTTGCTGCTCTTGTTGGTATCCCAACCTCTTGTGGCTTTTGCCTGGCATGTATTCTCCATTTGAATCATCACTATCTCTTGACCAAAAGGATGTGGATGAAAGAGCATTTATCACAGGCCTCTCTTCACACCCCTCTTGCTCCTCATAAAGGACTAGGACCTCGCGGCCTCAAATGTACACACTAAAATATGCACACACTAAAATATGCACTTCTATGAACCATTACTTGCAAGGTTGCTCAAGAATGAGGCCTCACAAAGCGGCTCATAGCTCTCTATGCATGGAGTTGCAAGGGACTATGAGTTTTGCTCTCAGCTAGAGCTACAAGAAGGTGACCTTGCTAGTCAACCACACAATGAGAGATTCAAATGAAGACAAGGGCAACAATGCCAATATCCCCAAGAATCTAAATGGAAATGCAATGCAAACTATATGAGAATGCAAATCTAAGCTAAATGATAACAATGCAATGCTTGAAAAGAAATCTAATCTATGAAAGGAAATAGCAATGGATTACAAATCCTTCCTATTTAGACTATGTGAGATTGCATAAAAGGAAATCTACACTAAGAATGTCATGATTATGCAACTATGAAAGCAAACTAAATGGAATGCAACAACAAGGTCTTCAAAGCTTGGATGCAAGGATGTCTTCAAAGGGCTCCAAAACCTGCAGCATAACAATAGCATAAAAATGTGGGTCTCTAAATGAAGGAGAGAGCTCTCCTTTTATAAGAAATGCAAAGGAATGGACCATGGAGATTAAGAGGCAAAAGATCTTAATCAGCGGTGGAGCTTGAAAGAGGAGCAATCCATGTGCACAAGTATCCTCCAATGAGAGTGAAGTGTTGACTTTTGAGCCTCATGTGAGACAAAAAGTGCTTTTTCCCTTTTTATAAAATAGGAATAATGCTTTATTTGTGCAACTTAGGATAAGAGGAAAGGTGGGGGCTTTTCATTTAATTAAAAGAGGAGGAAATATTCCTTTTAATCAAATAAAGACTTAGGATAAATGGTTAGCCCATAGGATAAAAATCCAATATATGATCGAAATTAGGATTTGATCAAGAGATTGATAATGTTGACAATATTGATAAATGATCAAAATGATTCAGGATTGATAAATCAAATAAATGGGGCCCAAAGTCTAGGCGACCATTTTAGGGTGCATACATTTGCCCCTCTTTGACTAATGTGTGATCGATTTGGGAACACATTCAGTCAAAGAAGAATTGAAATGTGAGATCGATTTGGGATCACAAAACAACTCAGATATGAGGTCGATTCGGGATCACATCCGGACAAAACATGAACAATAGCTTAGACCAACACCGTCGCTGCTAGGTGCAAATCAAGCTTTAGACAAAACTATCACCGTCGCTGCTAGGCAATAATCAATGTCTAAAAATGAGAGATAAGAATCTCAAGTTTTGAGCAAAAGCTCACAAAAGATGTCTGAATCAGGAAAATCAAGAGAATTAAGGATGAGAATCCCATAAATACTGCCCCCTCGGAATCGAAATCGAAATCTGGTAGAGGAGAGACAGAAAATTGATAAAGATTTGACCAAATCATAATGAAATCATAATCGAATGTAAATGATAACAGGATAACCATTAGGCAATGAAACATGCCCCAGCGATGAGCTAGAAGAAAAGAGATAGGGCGAATGAAAGACTAGAAAATTGAGAGACATGAAAAGGAAGAAATTCCACCGAAAATCAAATTATGCCTCAAAAGGTCAATCAACTGCGCAGAAGGGGGGAAAGAATTTGAAATGCAATTTTGACTATGAAGATGACCTCGGATTTCGATTTCAAGTCCGAAAATGGATCCAGGACGTCGAAATTAGCTAGGGGTGCAATTTTCGCGTAATTCCGAGGTGTTTTGAAAATTAGGTCAAAAAGTCAAAATGCTATAAAAGGGGTCAAAATGTCATTTTCAAAAATCATTTGTCTTTTAGTGATTTGAGAATTTCAGAGCTTTAGAGAGAGAAAATGGCTCAGCAAGCAGGAGTTCCCGTCCACAGGCATCGATTCGAGCGCGCCCGGTTGCATAACCGGCCACCACACTATCCTGCCCCGGTATGTTTTCGAAAAACTCAAACTTTTTGATCATTTCTAGCATTTAATAGCTTTTTTAGCACGTTTTTTTCAAATTTTAAATTTCAAAATTTTTTGTTGTGCGAAATATCGCGCGATACTTTAGAAGTATCGCGCGCTTTGGGGAGAAGTATCGCGCGATACTTCGCGCGCCCCAAAAGTATCGCACGCTTTGGGCATCAGTATCGCACGATACTGGGAGAAAGATCGCGCGATAGAGGGCGAAGTATCGCCCGACATAAGGTTTATCGCCCTACTATAGGGAGAAGTATCGCACGATACTTCTCTGAAAAAGAATATCGCCCAGTTGAAAATTTTGATATTTAATGCATTTTTTGGAGCAAAAATGACATGGGTCTAGACAATGTTACGTTTTTAAGATGTTTTATACTGAGTTTTTTTGGACATCCATCATGATATGTACTAACAACGGGTTTGGTTTTGGCTTGCAGGAGGTTTTTCCGGCGCTCATCATCAGAGCGCCGAAGGTGACAGGATTACGGTGTGTCCGAGATCTGGATGATCCGGGCAATGCCGATATCAGGGCTATGGGATTCCGGTATCTACTGAGATACCCATATATCCGAGCAGACCATGGGTTGTTGACTGCTCTTGCCGAGAGATGGCATAGTGAGCACAACACCTTCCATCTACCTACTGGAGAGGCATCGATCACCTTAGAGGACGTCTATAGGATCCTTCGAGTTCCATGCCACGGAGAGCCTGTAAGTATAATCATGTTTTGAGATATAATCATAAATGTAATGTTTCCATGAGATGAAAACTAACATGATTTATGTGTTTGTCACAGGTGTACTATGATCAGGACGTCACTGAGGGGCGGCGATTGATTCAGGAGATGTTTCAAGATGTGACCATCCTAGACAGGCATGTCAGCTGGGAGCGACTGCTTGATGACTTCGGCAGAGATTATCCGGTGCCATGCATTGTGGCATCTATCATTTCACAGATCCTGATGACTGATCGTAGTCAGAAGGGATTCCCGCTCGGATGGGGCAGGCTACTGGTAGACTTGGTAGGCAGGCCTCGACGGATGGCATGGGGGCCTGCGATCTTAGCAGAGATGTATCATGAGCTGCATGAGATCATCTACAGGGACGGTCGAACATGGGCGTGTGGTGCCATCCTGGCACAGGTATGGGCATGGGAGCACATTGCTGTAGTGCGTCCCAGGATTCAGCCGAGGGAGAGGAGGTACCCATTCATCTACAGGTACATCGGGTTTATATCACATGCCCATTCAGGGGATGTGACCTACTATCGGCAGATTTTGGATGAGATAGCCTCATTCACATGGAGGCCATACAGGGATGTGGAGGGATGGAGTGATGCAGATGAGGAGCTCAGTTATATGCTATGCAGTCGGCCACTGGTAGGTCGACATGCAGATATCACAGAGAGGTTTTGCATCAGTCGGGTGTGGCGGCAGTTCGGGAGGTAGCAGCGAGTCTTGACAGAGACTACCACATATGCCAGGGCTAGGGATGAGGAGGGACATGGGTGGCTACCCATGCTGGACTATCAGCAGGCTGTCGCAGAGACAGCGAGTATCAGGAGCGAGCCCTGGGAGTATTTCCCAGATGTGGCAGACGCAGGGGCTGATGGAGCCTACAGAGCAGAGCGGCGGAGGGTACCATTCCCTCGATTTACCATACCAGATGCTCAGGTGCCAGCGCCAGGAGGAGAGGGAGGAGATGGAGGGGACGGAGGGGACGGAGGAGAGGAGGGAGGAGATGGAGGAGATGGCGGGAGGGGGAGAGGGAGGAGGATGGAGAGAGGAGAGGGGTCGGGATCAGGTGGCCGGAAACGGTCACGGGGACAGAGATCAGCCACTCTTGAGGAGGAGGCGAGACCAGCTCGTCGGCAGGCAGAGGTACAGCAGGAGCAGCCTGCGGGGGGAGAGGACCTGAGAGCCCAGATACAGGCTCGGGAGGCAGAGATACAGCAGCTGCGGACCACCATAGCTGTGAGAGATCAGCAGCTCCTGGATCTGAGGGCAGAGCGGGATCAGCAGATAGCTGATCTTAGAGCAGAGATAGCACGTCGTGAGGCGATGGCACAGACCGAGGCACTGGAGCTCCGACGGGAGTCAGCGAGGGCTGCCTACTATCACGGATTATATCTGCAGGCCGTCCCAGAGGGTGAGAGAGCACCATCATACTCTCAGCGGGCAGGGGTATCGGACGTGGCTTTTGATAGGAGAGCTATGCCTCCTCCACCACCACGAGCTCCTCACGAGGGTGGTAGCGAGTCTTAGGGTTAGGTTTTAGGTTGTTTGGACATATTTTGAGACTTTTGATCCAGATTTTTGGGATCTCATATTGTATATTCATGACATTTATTGATTTATGAGATTACTGGATGTTCGGTATATCATGTGTATTTGTCTCACTTATGATGGATGTATCAGTTTATGTATATTGTCTTGTCATTTTGCTCAAAATGCTTATGTATGTGCTTATGTATGTTCTCTCTCATAGTTGTATGTTTAATTCTCATATGTATGATGCAGACTTATGTTTCTTGAAAATGACAGTTTTGATATAGATATGATGATGTGATTAACCCCTTGTGATGAACAGGAACAGGTTCGAGATGAAAAAGACAAGGAGCGAAAGACATGATCAAGAAGAAGAGAAGGTGAGCGCAGTTGACTAACAGGTCCATGTAGGATGAGAAGGAGAGCTTTCTCCATGTGCAAGATGCAAGACTAGACTAACATGAACCTAAAAATGCAAGCTACTATGAAAGTGGTTGACTTGCAAGGTCACAACGCTTATAGACATCTAATTATCATCATCGAGCGTTATTGGTAGCGTCGTAAGATCATACAATGCACACTAGCATAACTATGTGGATATGAATATGATCTTTATCAAATAGAAATGTGGAAATCTTACCTAGGCATCAAAGACATATAGGTCAAGATGACTAATGCAGTGAGATCACCTAAGTTTGGTATAGCGAGATTATGCTTGTATCAAGACACATGAAAGTCAGGATAGCTAGAAGCATGCACTCGCAAAACAGTCAAGGATAATACCTTGTCAATCCATAGTGTCAAGTAGGACCAGCATAAATGCTCATGACAGTTAGAATCAACAAAATATACCCACAAGCAGATAAAGAAAGAAAACATGTTCTCATTCCCTCAGTCTTCTAGCTATGCATCATCGAAAAACTTCTCAGGGAGAGATCACTCATCAAAGAAATCCTCATAGACAGCACACAAAGAAAAATAAAGTCATCATATCGCCAGCGAGTTGATTGTTTAAGTGCGTGTGTGTTGGTCATAGAGTCAAATTCTGAGTATCTTATCTGCAAATGGGAAATATCGCATCATACTGTGGACTATTGGGTAAGATATCTGATAAGTGTTAAGAAACACTCGACGCAAGGGTAGTGTTGAAAAACACTGTTTGGGGTGGTGTTGAAAAATACCTGTTGTGGAATGCCCCAAGAGACAAACGCACCAAAAGGACCTATGCGAACAGTTATGCCCCCTAGACAAAGACAAAGACCAATTCCAGACTAGGCCAAATAAGGTCAAGGCATGATGGGAAGTGGTTAAGTGTCGAGGACGCATGCTAACAAATAGGGGTGCAAAGGCCTCAAGTAGCGCCTGTTTCCAGGTTTTCACCACTTGGAATCATTTTTTCATTTTTTTGTATTTTTTTGATTTTTTTTGTATTTTTTCAGGACATTTTATGCTTTTTAGGATTTTTTCAGCATCATATATCAATTTTTTTGGAATTTTTTCAGGACCAATAAGATATATACAAAAGGTGCCCCCAGACAGAATGGGCATCAAGGATAGAACTTCTTAAGGTGCACAATGTTGATGGGATCAGGGAGCTGTTCTCCATCAGGATCTGATAGTAAATACGCACCAGTACCAAAAGCAGCTGTGATGACATATGGTCCAAGCCAGTTAGGTTCAAACTTGCCCTTTTGCTCTCTGTTTTGCTGGTTCTTAGGGTTTTCTCGTAAAACAAGATCACCTATTTGAAATTCTCTAGGGCGAACCTTCTTGTTGAATGCCTTGGACATACGCTTCTGATATGCTCTCATATGATCAAAGGAAGCCTTACGCTTCTCATCTAGAAGTTCTAGTTCCTGCAACCTCATGGCACGGTAATCCTCATCTGTAATCAAACCTTTGAGTGAGACTCTGAGGGATGGTATCTCGACTTCTAAAGGCAATATTGCTTCAGCGCCATAGGTGAGAGAGAAAGGAGTGGCCCCTGTAGGTGTGCGAATGCTTGTTCGGTAAGCCCATAGTGCTGGATTGATTTGCAAGTGCCAATCCCTACCATTCTTGTGTACTGTTCTATGAAGAATCTTAAGAATGGTTTTGTTAGAAGCTTCTGCCTGTCCGTTTCCTTGTGGGAAATATATGGAGGACCAATGTTGCTTGATTTTAAACTTTTTGCATAGGTGCTTTAGGTCTTTATTCTTAAATTGACCTCCATTGTCAGTAATGATCTCAGAAGGCACTCCAAATCGGCAAATGATATGGTTCAAGATGAACAAAGAAATGGTCCTTCCTGAAGCAACAGAAAGTGGTACAGCCTCCACCCATTTTGTGAAGTAGTCAGTGGCAGTAATGATGAACTTGTGTCCACCTGATGAGTTGGGGTGAATTTGCCCAACCAGATCAAAGGCCCAGCGCTGAAATGGCCAATGAGAAATAGAAGGGATTAGTTCCCTACCCGGAGCATGAATCAGGTTGCCGTGTTTCTGACATTTTTCACATGACTTAGCAAAGGTGACTGCATCTATCTGCATTGTGGGCCAATAATATCCCGCCCTAAGCAACCTTCGGGCCATGGCAAGACCATTAGAATGCCCACCACAAATGCCCTCGTGGATGTCAGCTAACACTTGGTTGGATTCCTCCTTTTCCAAGCACCTAAGGAGTGTCCCATCTAAACCCCTTCTATATAAGTCACCAGAGATGAGGGTATGGCGAGAGGCGTTACGGATGAGGTTTCGGCGTTCGGAGCGGGTGAATGTGTCAGGGATGATGCCATCACGAAGATATGAATAGATAGCACCATATCGGGAGGACTCGTGTGTGATAATGGCACAAATGACACGGCTTTCAGATGAGTCAAAGATGGGATGGTGTAGCTCTTCCACCAGGAATTCAAATCTGGATTCATGTGTCTCCAACTGAAGAAGTGAAGCCAATGTGGCCATGGCGTCTGCAGCTTTGTTCTCTATCCTAGGGATTTGTTGAAACGTCACAAAGGTGAAATAGCGTTTCAAAGAATCAACCATCTTTTTATAAGGTATCAATTTGTCATCTTTGGTTTGATACTCTTCATTGACTTGGTTGATGATTAGCTGAGAATCCCCAAAGACATGTAATTCTGTGATATTCCATTCTATAGCCATTTTCAAGCCATTAGTTAAAGCTTCATATTCTGCAATATTATTGGTACATGGGAACAATAGTTTATAAGACTTTGGAATGTTGTACCCATGTGGAGAAACAAATAACACTCCGGCACCTGATCCATTTTGCATGCGGGAGCCATCAAAGAACATTGTCCAAGTGCGAGTAGTGGTATATAAGATGTGTTCATCTGGGAATTCCACTTGGACAGGCATACTATCCTGGATTGGAAAATCAGCTAATTGGTCAGCAATAGCTTGCCCTTTTATTGCCTTCCTTTCAACGTACTCTATGTCAAATTCAGTGAGGACCATCATCCATTTAGCAAGTCTACCCGTCAGGGCAGCCTTACCAAGCAAATATTTAAGGGGATCAATTTTGGCAATCAAATGTATGGTATGAGCAAGCATGTAGTGGCGCAACTTTTGAGAAGCAAACACCACCGCGAGACAAGACTTCTCAATATTATTGTAATTGATCTCATAAGAGACTAGAGTACGGCTGATATAGTAGATGGCCCGTTCTTTCCCAGTATCATCTGTTTGAGCCAATAATGCCCCCAGGGAAGTGTCTGTAGCTGAGATATATAGAAGCAATGGTTTCCCTGGAATAGGAGGCATTAAGATCGGAGGATTAGCCAAGTATTGTTTGATCTGATCTAGGCTCTTTTGACAATCCTCGTTCCAAACACAAGAAGCACCCTTATGCAATGTCTTGTTGAAGGGTTGTGCTCTATCTGCAAGCTGAGAAATAAACCTCCTAATTGATTGAAGACGTCCTTGAAGACTTCTCATTTGGCTGATATTTCGAGGAGGTGGCATATCTAGGATTGCTTGGACCTTTTCGGGATCAACCTCGATACCTTTTGCTGATATTATGAATCCTAAAAGTTTGCCTGAGGTGACGCCAAATGCGCACTTCTTTGGATTCAATCTGAGTTGAAATTGTTCCATACGATCTAGAATTACTTCCAGATCATTGAGGTGTGTGCCCCTTTTTCTTGATTTTGCCAGGGTATCATCCACATAATCTTCCATATTTTTGTGCATCATATCATGAAAGATAGTTGTCATAGCTCTTTGGTAGGTTGCTCCTGCATTCTTTAACCCGAATGGCATGACGTTCCAACAGTAGGTTCCCCATGCGCATGTAAAGGCTGTTTTCTCTTGGTCTTCAGGAGCTATTTTGATTTGATTATACCCCGAGAAACCATCCATTAGTGAATATATGTCATAGCCCGCCGTCATGTCCACTATCATGTCAATGTTTGGAAGTGGAAAGTCATCCTTTGGGCATGCTTTGTTTAGATCTCTAAAATCTGTGCAGACACGAATGGACCCATCATGTTTGGAGACCGGTACTATGTTTGAGATCCATTCTGCATAATCGATGGCTCTAATAAATCCAGCTTTCAAAAGCTTTTCTAATTCTCCTTTGACAAGTAGGGCTATATGTGGATGCATTTTTCTTAGTCTCTGTTTGACTGGCTTGACTCCTGGAGCTATAGATAAGTGATGCATTATGAGATTTGTGTCAAGCCCTGGCATGTCTGAGTAGGTCCATGCAAAATTAATTTTCTTTTTCTGTAAAAACTGTACATATGCCTTGGTCTCTTCCTCTGATAAAGACTGAGCAAGATGGACTATCCGAGGATTTTCTTCTGTGTTTAGATTGACCGGCTTTGTTGGTTGAATCAAGATTGATGATCTATCCTGGAAATAACTCGGCAAGTTATTAAGTACCCCATCCTTAGGTGCCTCAAAGAGGTTTTCACCTTTGGATGCGTCATTTCTTTTTACTATTTTTGGTTCTGACACCGCCACAAAGTGGTTTTCGCCATCAGACCTATTTTTCTTTTTCTCTTTTGTTTTGAGACTGAGGTACTTAATATTAGGCTCCGTCATGCTGGTTGTTGGTTCACTGGTGGAAGAAGCCACGGGTTCGAGAGCATTCAGATAGCAAGCAATTTCGTAATCGTTGCGAAATGTGAGGAATGTGGGCTCATGGTGGCGCTGGGGCCAGTCAATCAGGTCAAAGTGGACAAGGGGCAAATCAATGGTAGGTTCGATGTTATGAATGTAAAAGGTGTCATCTCTGGTGACCATATAATCGGAGCTCGTCAAGTCTTTTCCTAAGATACCTGAATTGGGGCTCATCCTATCAAACGAAGCGTCGTCTACTAAGGCGATTTGAGGAGGGCAATCCTCTAGTCTGACACTAGGATCGTTAGTTGCATCAGGTTGGGTACTATAGGCATGAATAATATCCACATCTAGATCAATTGTTGCATCTGAAAGCGAATCCCATTCATATTCATGGGAGTCTGTCTCTGAGTCGTCATTTAGGCCTCGTGATGTAGAAGCCTCAAGGTTAGGGAGGGTTTCTCCCTTTCTAGTATTGGTACTATCCGTCGCAGCTAGGACAGTAACATTTTCCTTTGTCGATCTAGAAGTCACACAATCACTATCCGTCGCAGCTGGGATAGTAGGATTATTAAGCATCAAATCCGTGGAATCTCCCCAAAGGAGATTCGTGGAGGGCACCCAATCATCAGACACATCTTGTTGATTGGAGAGATCGGGCGTATAATCTGTATCACTGTCGCTGTCCGTTGCAACTGGGACAGGGATACCTTTCTTCTTCTTGTTCTCAAAACCTAAGCCGATCGTGGACTTATTTTTGCGTCCAAAGAGAGCATGATCAAGAGGCTCAGCTTTAGCATCCAGCCTATGACTAAGGGGACCAAATCCCGGATATCCCATATTTTTGACCAGTGTGTATCCTTTCCCATAAGTTTCAGGTGAAGGAGCAAAATTCTCATTATGTTTGTATTTCTCTTCGTGATATATCCAGTTCCTTACAGCAACTTCTTCTTTCTCTTCTTGAATGGGGACCGAAGACTCAACAAATTTCCCAAATAACATCATTGCTGATGATGAAGGCTTCACATTTGGGGAGGGTCTCCCATAAGACCTAGGAGAGATTGGCATTTTTGTAAGAGAATCAATCTTATAATCTCCCATCCCAAGGTCCATGGTCTTGAATTTCTGCTTGCATTGTTCAAGTGAACTACTAGGATTGTCAGCTTCTCTATTCAAAGGTACATGTGATCCCGCAGAAACGGTATTAACTGATAGAGCACTGTCTCCCGGGATGCAAATTTCTACACCATTATGGGGGAACTTAACACACTGGTGATATGTCGATGGGACTGCCTGCATTTCATGAATCCATGGCCTACCTAGCAAAATGTTGTAGGCGAGAGGTCCAACGTCAACAATTTGGAACAATATGTCTCTTTCTACAGGACCAATACGAATAGGCAAAACAGCCAATCCCTTAGAACTTCTTTCTGCTTCATCATATGCTTTGATTGTGATTCTTTTCTTTGTGTCAATGACGTTCTCAGAATACCCTAGAGCTAGCAGCAAACTCAGAGTACAAATATTGAGCCCCGCACCCCCATCTATCAGTACACGTCTAACACGGGTTTTATGAATCATGACCTCGATGTGTAAGGCCAAATTATGTGGGTGACTAATGGATTTGTCATCTTCTTCTGAGAAAGTGAGGAAATGAGGGCTAGCCAAATGGTTGACCATGTTTTGGAATTGGTCGATATCTAAGTTATTAGGGACATTGGCTGCTCGCAAGGCATCCTCGAGGACGCGCTTGTGCTTAGGAGATAATTCTAAAAGCTCAAAAATGGATATCTGAGCGGGTGTACGTTGTAGTTGGTCAATAAGGTTGTAATTGGAATCAGGACCAATGACAGGTTTTGGAGGAGCACCTTTGGACGTGGGTTGTTTAGACTTGCTAGTGCTAGGACCTTTGATGATAATGGGTGCTTGAGCCTGTCCCCTAGTGACAACATTGAGGGACCGGGGCATTCCTTGTGTGTGAGGACCTCTTATCACCACAGCGGGTCTTTCATTAGTCATAGGAATTGAGTCCACATTATGTCCATAAGGATCTTTCTTTCTCACCATGTTGGTATTATCGTCAGCCACGTCAAGCATATTAATCACATTATCAGCATGTGTGTATGTGTAGTTAATAGCCGCCTTGCCATTCTTACTAGAATTCTCTCCTTTTTCATATTTAGGCAAGGGCTCTTTAAAGGCTTTATGGTCTGCATTAGTAGTTAACCCACCCACTTGTAATTGTCCTTTCTCAATAAGGTCTTGGACAAGATGCTTGAGTTTGAAACAATTTTCTATATCGTGTCCAATCCCATTATGGAAAACGCAAAAAGCCTTAGCATCCCACCAATGAGGTAAAGGATCTGGTATTCGATGTTTTGTAGGATCCTGTGGGTGCGCCAGATGATGAGCAACTAGTGTCTTAAAAACATCTGCATAGGATTCTCCCAATTTAGTGAATTGTCTTTTCTCCGTTTTAGATCTCTTTTGATATTGAGGTTTGTCTTGTTGCGTTGATGATGTTTGCAACTTCATAGCTTGAACTGCATGAGAGAGATTAAGAACTCCTTCATTTTTGACTTGAGATGAATCAACAACTCCGTCGTTGACGACTTGCTTGTTTTTGTTCCAAAAAGAGTTCTTTTTGTCCTTGTTACCATTAGTATTGTTATTTTGGCTATTGTTGTTATTTGTTGGTTTAGCCAAAATTCCTTGTTCTTTTAGGACATCCTCAATGCGACATGCCACCTCTACCATAGTATCAAAAGAATTAAATGGAATCTTCTTGACTTCATACTTGAGTTCTGGTATTAGATTGTTCACAATGATATCAATTCTCTCTTCTTCAGGGATTGTCCTTGGGTATTTCGAACACAATCGCCTCCATCGTTGCAAAAAGGTGACAAAAGATTCCCCTTGAGTTTGCTTAAGTTTACACAAATCAAGCATGGTGACTGACCTAGATAAATTGTAAGCAAAATGTTGTACAAATCTTTGGACAAGTTCTCTAAATGTTTTTACTGGAGGGGAAAGGTTGGTGAACCACTCCATGGCTTGACCTTTTAAACTCCTTGGGAATAATCTCAGCAAGTAGGAGTCTTCGTGGTGAAAGGAAAAGCTCATTATGTAGAATTGTCGAACATGGTCATGAGGGTCACCCGTGCCATCATATTTGTCGTATGTTGGGAATTCAACTTTCTTAGGGAATTCTACCATCACCACACTTTTGTCAATGGGATTAGGACATATGGAGTCCAAATGAAATGTACTCTTGGGAGCCTTCATTCTGTCTATATCCTTTTGCATTTGTAAGATTAACTCATCAGTTGAAGGATTCTGTTTCTTGATTTTTTGGTGAACATCAAAGTTATATGGAACTTTAGCGCCTTTGTTGATAAGACTTTCCAAAAATTGGTCTTTGTTTTGTTCCACGTATTGCTCCACATAGGCTTGAAAGGATGGTTCTTGTTGCATAGTCATGAAGTCCATATGATCGGATTTAGCATAACTGCCTCCATGTTGTGAGCCATGATGTGCTCGTTGGGAGGGTTGCTTTGAATGTCTATGAGACGATTGTCTCCTATGATGGTCAGATCTTGAAGTCCTTCTTCCTCTAGGACTTGGGGATCGTGAGGGTGTCTTTGATCTTCTTCGAGGGCTAGGGGAAGGGGTAGATGGGGGCGAGTTGGTCCCACTATTGGCTCCCCTCCTGTTAGATCGATTTTGGAGTTGTTGTGCATAGAGTCTATCTTCTTCTTCTTGGGCGACTCTTTTCTGTATATCCAACAATGCACGTTCCTCTTCCTCTAGTTGTCGGAATTTTTCCTTTTTTGCAGCCTGTTCATCTAAGTAGGCTTGCTTCTCTCTCTCAATGCTTCTTAATCTTGTATTTGCATATCGAGAAGTGTCCTTAAGTGGGGAGGTCTGTCTTGAATGCCTTATTGCATTAGCTGCGTTGATATGGTGATCACCAGATTCGTTGTTCTGGTCTTCGTGTTGTGACCCTGAATCTGAGTGGGCTGACTTATGCTGTCTTTCAGCTCGTTGTTGAGCATCAAAATACCTCGCGTTGTTAGGAGGTGACCCGGGTGGACTGGCATGAGAAGAACCACAATACTCTCCTCTGTGTCATTGAAAGATATCCTCGAGAGTTTGATTCATGGCTTCTCTTTGTTGCCGGGTGAAAGTGTAACTCATGTCCATGCTTGATGAAAGTGGTATGAAAGAGGTGCTCACTTCACTAGGGTTAGCTCCCGGATTGAAACAAACCTCGGATTCACTCTTAGGAGATTTGTCAAAAAGGGGTCCTTTTCCCTTAGGTTGTCGACGGGTCTTGATAGGTGGTAACTGGCTAAAGGCAACAGGGGGTCGCTTCCCTTGATTAACTTGGTACCTTGTCGTAACTGACATGAAAGAGAGATATTCTCAATGATAAGGTGACCTAAAGTGTCAACACCAAACTAGGATAATTGAAATCCTCTATTGTCCAAAGAAAGATAGAAAAAAAAGAAAAGAAAGGGGGCTTTACCAACACTGTCAAAGAGGTGCTTCAAATCAAAGGGTGACTACCCTTGCACTTTTGAATCAGGAGGTTGGACTAGGCCAAAAGATAATTGAAAATGAAAGCGATTTGGACAATAAGAGAACTGAAATTTTCCCAGAATATAGCTAACACTTTTAAAGATGAACCTTGGCACCAAGAATGGCTTTCTAACTTGACAATTATTCCAAAGTGACTTTGTAAACCAAATGATGCTATCCCGAAGAACTAAGAACCAGAGATTTGGAGTCAAGACAGATCTCAAACGTCAGGGTGAGAAGCCTGTTCTAAGACCTGGCCTAATTGACAGCAACTGAAACTGACCAAAATTTAAGCACGACAAAAATGAGTCAGGCGATATACTCCAGGCTACTGGGGCGATAAACCTCTACCCGTACGATACTTCGCCCTAAGACAGGCGATACTTCTTAATACTATAGGGCGATATACCCCAAGCAGGCAGGGCGATAGTCCGTCAGGGGCGAACTATCGCGCGATATTTCTCTTCAAAGGGTGCGATATTTCTAGCATGTGCGAAGTATCGCACGATACTTCGCCTCACAGGGTGCGATACTGTTACAGAATTATTCAACTCTTGACCAGAATTGTGTGAAATTTGCGTTTTTGGATCTGTTTGGTCAAAATTTTCAGTCTGAGGGTTAATGTTTTCGATTTCAGTCACAGATTCAACCGCATTCGGACAGGTTTGCAAACAGTAAAGGATCAAACATGTCTTCAAACACTTGAAACAAGGGCAAAAGCAACCTTGCCAAGACAAACACTTGTGATATCAAAATTGAAAAAGCACCCTATGAATGCTACCGATTGTTTGTATGTTGAGAACGTTTACACTGGTATCACACAATCGAAGACAAATCAAGCAATTACTACCTACAAGACAAGGCTCAATACTTATCAACTTAGCCCACAACTTGATGCCCCCTTGCCTCACACCAAGTGGTTGCCCACAAGAGATATTGGCTTTGTCATGGAAATGTCAAAATGACACAACCAAAGGGACACATATGGTGAGTATCTTAAGGTGATCCGGGTAAACCACTTGGATCAATCCTTGCACTAAGAAGATAAGCGGCTAAAAGAGGGTGGCTTCTATCTAATGGTTCTTAATAAGGATTTCCGTTCACAACACCCCTCTTGCTCCTCATAAAGGACTAGGACCTCGCGGCCTCAAATGTACACACTAAAATATGCACACACTAAAATATGCACTTCTATGAACCATTACTTGCAAGGTTGCTCAAGAATGAGGCCTCACAAAGCGGCTCATAGCTCTCTATGCATGGAGTTGCAAGGGACTATGAGTTTTGCTCTCAGCTAGAGCTACAAGAAGGTGACCTTGCTAGTCAACCACACAATGAGAGATTCAAATGAAGACAAGGGCAACAATGCCAATATCCCCAAGAATCTAAATGGAAATGCAATGCAAACTATATGAGAATGCAAATCTAAGCTAAATGATAACAATGCAATGCTTGAAAAGAAATCTAATCTATGAAAGGAAATAGCAATGGATTACAAATCCTTCCTATTTAGACTATGTGAGATTGCATAAAAGGAAATCTACACTAAGAATGTCATGATTATGCAACTATGAAAGCAAACTAAATGGAATGCAACAACAAGGTCTTCAAAGCTTGGATGCAAGGATGTCTTCAAAGGGCTCCAAAACCTGCAGCATAACAATAGCATAAAAATGTGGGTCTCTAAATGAAGGAGAGAGCTCTCCTTTTATAAGAAATGCAAAGGAATGGACCATGGAGATTAAGAGGCAAAAGATCTTAATCAGCGGTGGAGCTTGAAAGAGGAGCAATCCATGTGCACAAGTATCCTCCAATGAGAGTGAAGTGTTGACTTTTGAGCCTCATGTGAGACAAAAAGTGCTTTTTCCCTTTTTATAAAATAGGAATAATGCTTTATTTGTGCAACTTAGGATAAGAGGAAAGGTGGGGGCTTTTCATTTAATTAAAAGAGGAGGAAATATTCCTTTTAATCAAATAAAGACTTAGGATAAATGGTTAGCCCATAGGATAAAAATCCAATATATGATCGAAATTAGGATTTGATCAAGAGATTGATAATGTTGACAATATTGATAAATGATCAAAATGATTCAGGATTGATAAATCAAATAAATGGGGCCCAAAGTCTAGGCGACCATTTTAGGGTGCATACAGGCATTGCTCCTGAGGGTGAGTCATTTTACAAATTTCACACCAAAAATCATCCCCTATGAGATGATTATTTTTCTTGAGAGGATTTGGAGTGTCTATCTTCTTTTTTAAAGGCTTTTCGTCTTTCCATTCTATATGATAAGGCATGTCCTACGACCTATACCTATCACTTATGTTGAAATTTCTGTCCTGCCTTCCTGCTTGAAAGTGACTTTTGTTTGGTTGCAAATTCTTCATCAAACTTACTAATTCATCCATTTTATCACTTTCGCTGCTCTTTTTCGGGACTGCAGGATTGAATAACTTAGGATCATTTCTTTTATCAATCCTTCTGGCAGCTATTCTGTTGTTTTCAATATTCAATGCAATCTTAAAATCCTATTGTAAGGTTGTTGGGTTATGAGACCTTATCTCATAATTCATCTTGACATCAAAAGCTTTTAAATAAAAAGTAATTAGAAAAGGCTCAACAGGGCGGATATCTTTTGGAATCTTATTCAACACCTTGTTAAATCTCTTATTAAATTCCTTCATTGTTTCATTCAAATTTTTTCATAGTGGTTAATTCATGAGTTGCAAAGGATGGATCCATGTGATCCCCAAATTCTTCAATAAACTAATCAACAAAGGTTTGCCAACTGGTAATTGATCTATCTGGAAAATTTCTATACCACTCATTTGCACTATCCTTGAGTGAGAGGACTAACATTTTCATATGCACATCCTCATAAGTAATGTCAAATTCATAAATAATATTTTTTACATTAAGGACATGCTATTCTGCTAATTGAGATCCATCACCAGTAAACTTGGGAATAGCAGTCTTTAATTTATTTGGTATAGGGTTAGGAAAACACATTACCTTTGAAAAATCCAATGGTCTATATCTCTCATTTACTTCCTGAAATCTAGCATCAAATAAATTTCTATTATTGTTATTCTGAACATATTGATTTTGAGGAATAGGGTTACCTCTCTGGTATTGATTTGCCAGATTACCATATTGGCCCCCATGAGGCTGTTGAGCCACATTCATTTGATTTGGCATCCCTCCTCCATGCTGTTGATGTTGCTGTTGTACAGGATCTCCAAGTTGCCAATTTGTGCCCATATTATAGCCATTCAAATGTATTGGATTCTACGTTTGCTGTGCATGACATTGTTGTGTTTGAGTTCTTCCATGCTGCGGATTACCATAATAATTTTTTCCTTGTCCCTATGTGTAACCTCTGCTTATATGATCAATAGGAGGATTAAAACCTTGTACACCACCATGACTCTGTACACAGTTTCCTGGATGTGTATATTCTTCGGTACTTTGATCATGGTTATAATTATCTTTATCTTCAATGTATTGACTATGTACTTTATTTCCTCCATTATAAAAATAACTATCTGGCTGTGAATAAATACCTTTATTAGTATTTTTAAAACCAACTTGAATATTTTTATTTCCATAATCATCTTTATTGTGCCCAAGTTGGTAAATGTCATCTGGCATGCAATTACCTCCAAATTTTACACGTTCATCATATTTCCCCCAATCATGCTGGAAATTATTATTATTCACATAAATTCTTCCTTCATAATTATTTTCAATTTTCCTCTCTGGTGTATGCAAATCTAGATTCAACAAATTATGATCGTAATAATGTGATTCTCTATTATTTTTACCATATACACCTCCTTCTCCATTTTCCTCAGCAAGTTGGTAATAAACTTTATCATTTTCCTCTCGATTATGAAAATCATTATTTTGGCAAATGCTTTTATTACCCTGACCATTATTATTATAATATATATTCTCATTTCTTTTGTAATAATCACCTTCCGCTTGCGCACGTTGATTGCATTTGTTATGCTGCAAATGATTTTGTTCACAGTATAAATGTTGATGATGTACGTCTGGATGTTGTGTCTGATTCTCATTATGCATGTTTGGCAATCTATCAAATTTGTTATTAAAATTTTTATTTAGAATAGTATCTTCTATATATTTGTCCTTCTTCTACGCAAAAGGATGCATATTATTTTGTTGTTTGCATAAATCATAAATACCTCCTTCCATAACATAAGCATGATCACCTTGTATTTTATTTATTGGCTTATCATGATGCTGGCTCTGTGCACATATGTTTGGCTATTGTATGTAATAGTTTTTTTGGTTATTACTTTAAGAACACCTCCATTTGTCTTGCACAAGTCTTCCAGACTCCTCACACAAGCTCCTATGTTGGCATCCTCCATCATATTTATAATTATTGTTCTCACAGTAGCTCTCATGAGGTATATCATCAGCATTATACTGCTGCTCACGTGGATAATGGGTGTCCACAGGCTGTGCATGATACTCGCCAGACTTGTTATCATCATCTACTTGCTGCATTCTCGCTTGTTTTTTATAATACACATTATCAATATTATCAATCTGGTTTTGCACAAATTCATGGCTGGCTTGCTGTATTATGTTCTCTCCACAATGCACAGGCTGGCACATAGTATTGTATTTATTCTTAACTTTACACACATCTTCCTCCCGCACAAATCCAAGCTTGTATGGCTGCTCATGTGAGCTTGTGTTATGTTGATGTTGTGCTATGTGAGAATACAACTCAACACTTAGAATCTGCGTGAGTTTACCAGGCTGCTCACGCGGATGATGGGATTGATAATATACATCATTATTTTGACCTCTATCCTTCTCCGACTTCTACGAAGGTAAGTATATTTCAACTTTCTGCATTGTTCAGTTTTCATAATATACATTATCATTGTCTTTATACTGCTTACTTAAAAAATTTCATTCACATATTCCTTTTGTGCAGGTCCGTGATTGCTATTGGGTTGTTTATAAAAACTACTATTAAATTTCTCCTTATCCTTCCCCTGCGCAAGTATAAACTACTTTGTTTTATCATTTTTTTCTTGGGTTTGGAGTTCACCTTATGTATGCTGTATATTTTTGAAACCATAACCATTTTTTCTTTGCGCCTTGTCTCCTGGCTGCTCACGCATGCTATACATCTCACCACCTTGTGTATTGCACTCACCATAATGCTAGCTTTGCACAAGTTTATTTGGCTGTGAAATAAATTTATTTTTACCTTGCTCACCATGAACATCTTCTTCGCAATAATTACCACTTGTATGTAAATATTCTCCCGCAGAATACTTATGTGGACTATGAAATTTCCCATCTTGGTTTAGGTTGTACATTGTGTGCTCATCTTCTTTATTATAATTTTCTCCATCCATTAAATGCTCATTGAATAACTCCTTGTTTAAAGGAAAATAAGAGCCATTATTACTTTTCTCATAATTTTTAGGCCGTCCATCTCCATTATAATAATGAACCCTCATTTCTTCGTTAATATTTGTATTTCCTCGCATATTGTCATAATGTTTCGCATTATAATTTTGCTAAGAACTATTAAAATAATAATTATTTTCCCTCCGACACTGTGAACCTTCACCATACTGGAAGTGATTACGTTCCCCACTATTAAATAAACTGTAAGTACTTCTATTATGCACGGGCTATTTTTGCAACTTATTCCAATCAAGTTCATCATTCTACTTTTGATTCTCCCGATCATTGCTATTTCTTTGATAAATTTCAACCTGGTGATTAGACTGTGCATGTTGATGATATGCCTAGAAACTTATTTTATTGTTCTGATCAAGATGTTCACTGTCACTGCCTCTTTTTGAATGAATTTCACCTCTCTGATAATCTCCATCTTTTCTTCCCCCACTATTCTGATTGCCATGAGAATGATTAGTATGCTCCCGCTTGCTATTTAGATCGCTCATCGGATTTGAAAAGACTTTAAACCATTCATTATCATTTCATGTAGTTCTTCCTTCTTTATTTGCTTCGAACATAGGGTTAGTGAAATTATCATGAATATTGTGACCACTATTCTTTCTGTGAGGAGGAGTGTAGACTAGCACCTGAATGCTTCTATCTGTAACTTCATTATTATTTACTTCGCCATTTCTGCCATCACTTCCATCAGGCAAAATAAGGCTTTCCCTTTCTATAGCTATTTTCCTAAGACCTTCGTCCGACTGTCTTCTAAGGGCTCTGAGCATCTCCTTATCTTTATGCTCCAATCTAATCATCCCCTCAACTATATCATCCATCTGCCTCTCCCTCTGCTCCTATTCACACATGACCCCCTCACTGTTATTCCTTGGGTTACAGTGATATGAAGTTGGGAACTACTCACAAGAAAATTCTTGACCTTTATTTTTGTGAGGTTGCTTTTTAGGAGATACATACAACATCTTCAATTTCTTATTCCTCCTATCCAGTCTCAATTCAGTGAATGAATTGTTCTTTAGGGATCTTCTCCCTAACATAGGCTTCACCTGATACTATATTCTAGAGTTGGCACCTCACTTCCTGTGATGAATCAATAACTGTTCTGAATCCTTCTTCCCAGTAGAGTCTTTACAACACTAACTAGAGATTCTGAAATTACTTTCACTGATAGGTGTCCCCAGTAGAGTCGCCAATTTGTTGGTGCTCAAAAATGCTGGACCGTTTTGAGGCCAACTGACAGGCACACTAAGTACCTCTGCAATTCTGGCTCAATCGAACCAAGGCCGGTAGGCCTAAATCAAATATGTTGTCTAACTACACAAACACATGCATAAATAACAGAAATTCCTTCCAAAGAGGTTAATGATCCTTGGAGGAAAAAACAACCTAATATCCTAATTGTTAGATAGCTTGAAATCTAAACTAAGGCTAGAATGTAATGCTAAACCTAATTGAATGCTTTGTAAATAGGATAGCAGATAAGATATGTAAACTACAGAAAGAAATAAATGACAATTTCAAATGAACAAATAGACCAGTGCCTGATACAAAAATGGGAATAGAGTCAGATACATTCAATGCTACATATAACTGGAGACGGTTTTAAGATAACTCGGTTATGTAAAATGAGACCATCACCCTACGAGCTTTTATTGAAGCAAAATTTACAACAATTTATACAATAGGTCCTATGGTTTTTAACCCAACTTAAGAGCCCGAAAGGAAACAGTAATAGGTTCTCAGACCATGCTACCATTATTCAAATTGTACAAATTAATCATAAATGAATGCATGAAATAGAAAGCACAGTAGGATACCCTGGCTAGAGAGTAATCCAAGAAACTAGTTGAACATAAAAAACTATATAATCAATAGGGTACAAACACTTAATTGATATTCATGCATAAGATTTGGGCATTAAATTCCAATCCATGAGTTGGTAGATTTTTGCCGTGATTCATTGTATTTCTTTTGTTTACAATTGAATACATATAAATATAAATCCCAATAGTTCCCTGTGAAAGGACATGCCCTTTCACAGGACCTAATTATACAACTACCCCAAAAATATACATAACAAACCATAACAATGGTTGTTAGGGAAATATTTCCCATATAATTCAATTTGAGTATTGCACTTTATTCTCCCTTAGGTATTTTTTCTGCATTAATAATCCAATATTTTAGCTCCTCCACAAAACACCTAATATCAGATAATATTTAAAACCTAAATTTGAAATCATTACATACATAATATATTAAGCCTATACAAAATTATTCATTATTCATTTATTAATTAATAATTAATTGAAAATGAATATGTGTCATGCTTTATACATGTACTTGATAAATAAAGTGAAAAATAAAAAATAAAAAATAATTAATTATCATCCACATTAATTATCAAAATATAAGCAAGTATATTAATTGTTAAAAGACTTCAAATAATGAGATAATTCCCTAAATTAATAAAATGACATCAGGTAGTAGCATTTTATTTTTATTTTCAAAATAAAATAAGTTCATTTATAAACATAACAAAATAATGCTACATAAACATATTTTATAAACATTAGGGTAAAAAGGTTTTACGTTTCAACCCTAATGAAGGGAAAAATTGCTTTTGCTTAAAATAAAAATAATAATCATAATGCAAATTAACATTACAATTACATGAAGTGCATTAATAAATTAATTCATGAAATGAGAAATCAAGTCAAGTGGGGTAAAACTATTTACACCCACTTTGCCCTAAAATTTAAGATGAAGGCATAAAGTAAAAAACTTCTTTTAGGGATTTTGAATTTAAAGAATAAAATCAATCGATTACTATCTAACCCTAAACAATAATAATCAACCTACATGCCTTTTACCTTAAAATATAACCAAGGTGAATATATCATATTAAAAGTAGGGATATGAAAAATTTAAGAATTAACATCAAAATATACCAAAATCCTAATCAAATTAATATTCATCAAATTTTACCTTTATTTCATCATATATTTTTACTTTTAGGGTTTTGGGGGTAAATCAAAAATTAAGAATAAAATAATTATTAGTGACTATAACATATGAAATTCCTATCTCATAAACAATATTCATTTTAACATTTTATTTCAAAGGAGATAAGATTTTCTTTAATTTATACATTTATTTACAACTACACTCCCAAGGAATAATATAGAGCAATTGGTAGGGGTAGGGTCGGGTAGTTAGGTAAGAAGAGGAATGGGTTGAGAGGTTGAGTGTTCAACTCCCTCTCCGTATTCTTTTTCCTAAAATTGAAAAAATACACAAATTATTATTTAATTTGAAAGTTAATTAAGGAAGAAATTACTCCTTGTGTGAGAGGTTGTGCTTCACTTCTCACCTGTACATGAAAATGAAAATAAATAAATATCTTCTCCTAATCCTCTGGAAGAAAATGAATAGACTAATTGGTTAGGGGATAGGAGGGTAGATAGTTAGGAAAAAGGGTCGGCTTGAGAGGTCGAGGGTTCAACTCCCTCTTGCCACCTTTTTTCACTTAATTAGTTTTATTTTTTATGATTATTTTTATTTCAAGGAGATAAATACATTTAACACATTGAAATAAAATATTTAAGTCTTGCTCATAAATATAAAAATGGAACAATAACAATCATTAGGGCCCCTTTAATTGTTTAATTTTTTAACATAGGGAAATTATATGAAATATGAAAAATGTATAGTATACTTCCCTGATGTTTTGTTCTTTTAGGACCCGAAATTTTCAGTGTCAACAATGGCTCTTATTGGGGACCTGCATTCATGCTTGGATGTAGTGAGATCCTAGTTATCTCTAGAAAAGCAAACCATAGTGAGAAGAGAAACATGATGCTTAAATGAGATAAACAAAAACAATAATATACAAGTTAGAGAATACTCCTTGTGTTAGGAGAAAAATGGCTTCAAATACTGACCATGAGTTGGGAACTCTTGAATGACTTCATCAGTGTCCTGTAGATAATATGAATTCTCACCTGCTTTCAAGACTACCATGTAAGGTCCCAGCGATAATGCCTTGAACTTACCATGTTTTCCTTTGTCTTGGTCTTTTGCATTCCATTTCAATACCCAATCACCTTCTTTGAAAGGTCTATCTAATGCTCTTTTATCATGCAGTGTCTTAATTTGTCGTTGTTGATGAAGATTACTTTCTTGTGCTATTCTTCTCATTTCATCTAACTCTAATAACTGGCTCAATCGGTCTTCCATAAAGTTTACATCCTCAAGCTCTTCCTCTTGAATGAATTTTTATACTGGCAGGAGATTATTCAATGGTAATCTCACTTGTTTCCAATAAACCAATTCATAAGGGGCAAAACCCGTCGATCTTTTCACTGTTACTCTGTCTGCCCATAAAGCTAGATTTAGCTTTGAGTCCCAAGCCTTTTTATTGTTACTCAACATTCTTCTAATAATCTACAGTATATTCTTATTGCTTGATTCTGCTGGACCATTCCCTTGCAGATGATATGGAGATGAGTACGATAGGTTGATGCCATAATTTTCACAAAACTTTGAAAATTCCTTAGATCTGAAGCACATGCCATTGTCACAAAGAATCTTATAAGGTACTCCAAATCTGGTATGTATATTGTCCGTAAAAAACTTGATGACCACCTTGCTTGTAGCCTGCCTTGTGGGTATAGCTTCAACCCACTTTGTAAAGTAGTCTTTCACAAATAATATCCATCTTTGACCTCCGCTTGAAGCATCTGCAATTTCCCCAATAAAGTCTATTCCCCACATTTTGAAAGGTTCCTCAGTTTGTAATGGAATAAGGGGTAAAGCACAATTGTATTTCAATTTCCTGGAGAACTTCTGACAGGACTCACACTTTCTAACGTAATCATAACAATATTTAAAAACATGAGGCCAGTAATACCCAGCTTTCAATATCTTGTGAGCTGTTGTCTTAGCCGAAAAATGATCGTCGCATACCCCATCATGTAAATCCTTAATAACTGACTTGGTCTGATAGGTGTCTAGACAGAATAGGAGGACACCATTGCTATTTTTCCAATATAGGTCTCCTTGAATCAGCACATATCTGGATGCTTGTAACTTTATGGTTCTTCTTTGATTATCATTTAGACCTTCATGACACTTCATATTCTTTAAGAAATATACTATGCCTATGTACCGTGGACACTGCTCGATGCTCATTTATGCACTTTCTAAATCTACTTGGTTTACTTATGCTACATCCAAATTTGTTTATGCCATAAGTTTAGCCAATCCTTGTCCTCTAATTAACTTAGTGATCTGAATCTCAATATCGAACTCTTGAATCTGATTTATCCATTGACATCTTTTTCTTGTAACCTCTGATTGCCTCAATCTATCCTTAGTTGCTGCATTTGGTACGTATGCCACAATCTTGGCTCCAACCAGATAAGGTCTGAATGATTTCATTGATTTAACCAATGCATAAGCCTGATTTTCATGTATGTCATAACTCAGCTCAGAAAATTGTAGATTTTTACTAAAGATTCTATTGGTTGCTCATATCCTTCATCATTTTTTTGTAACAAGACTGCTGCTATGGTGTGAAAAGAAGCAAAGGAGAACAACTAAAATGGTTTGGAAAAATGAGGAGACTTCAAAACTGGCACCTCCTTGATTGCTTTCTTAATATTGGTAAATGCTTCTAATGCCTCATCTATGCAATTTATAACTACTTCTTTCTTTAACATCTTTGCAATAGGTTTTATGATTTCTGAAAAATTTGGGACAAACCGTCTTACAAAGTTGATTTGTCTAAGGAAAGATTGTATTCCCTTAACATTTTTAGGGATCTGAACCCTATTAATTGCTTCAATTATTTCTAGATCTATTTTGACTCCTTCCTTGGAAACAATATGACCAAGGAGTTTACCCTCGGTTACCCCGAAATGACATTTCTTCGGGTTTAAGGATACTGCATATTCAAGGGCTCTTTTGAAGATTTTCTCTAGATGCTTGCAATGATCTTCTGCTTTCTTAGAATAAGTTGTGATGTCATCCTAATATATTACCATGATAATATCAATGAAATCCCCAAAAGCCACATCCATGGCCCTCTGAAAAGTAGCTCATACGTTCATAAGTCCAAATGGAATTCTTGCATAAAGATATGTACCCCGTGGCGTAGTGAATGCTATTTTGTATTGTTCTTCTTCTTTAACTTTAATCTGATTGTACCTGGAGAACCCATCCATCATGGATAATAATTCATTTCTTGTAACCTTATGTAATAATGCCTCCATGTTTGGTAATGCATAATTGTCCTTTAACGAAGATATGTTTAGATTTCTGAAGTTCACACAAAGTCTAATATCTCCATTCTTCTTCCTAACAGGTACCAAATTTGAAACCCAAGTAGAGTGTCTAATCAGCTTTATGATACCGCCCTCCCTCATCTTAATGAGTTCCTCCTTCATCTTAGGAGCCAAATTTGGATTGATCAGTCTTTGCGTTTGTCTAAAAGGCTTTGCATCAGGTCTTAAGGGTATTTCATGTTGGAACAAGTCCTCTCTATAAGCCTTTAGATCATCATAGGACCAAGCAAACACATGTCTATACTTTCTTAACAAACTAACAATATCAGATCTAATTTTAGGAGTCAAATTTTTACCAATGAAAATCTCTTTAGGAGTATGTTCATTTCCTAAATTTATCTTTTCCCCTTCCTTTATATTAGTATTTTCCATTTTAACCTTACCACTAGAATCTTTACTATCAAACATTTTTTCTAATGCAACAAGCCCTTTAGGAATTTTATTAGTTTTAAGTTGAATTACATCTTTCCAAATAAAGTATCCTTTTCATCTATTGTTTCAACATAAGCATTTAAATCAATCAATTGATCTTCGTACCTTTCCTCACATGCCAGGAACTTTATAATGTCTCTATCATTATCAAAGATTTTCCAATTATGAATGTTATCCAGTATTGATGGCCTTGGTTTGATCTCTACCTATGCAATATCTTCACATGGAATATCATTATGCTTAACTGCTAGGTTAGCCATGAAATCAGCAAGAATATTCTTAGATCTATCTATCCATGTTATTGAAAAAGCATCAAAAACTTCTATGGAATCCCACACTTCATTCTTGTACCTTTTTAGGGTATGATTCTTAGTAATCAACTTATCCCTAATCTGAGATACAACTAATTCAGAATCACCATAAACAAAAAGAATTTTTATACCATGCTTACCTACTAGTTTCAAACCTAGTAGGAGTGCTTTGTATTTTGCAGTGTTGTTAGTATATTCAAATGCTAACAAAAAGGAATATTTAAAAGATTTCCCATTTGGGGATATGAACACTACACCTGCTCCATTACCATTTTTACTACATGATCCATAAAATTTCTTTTTCCAAATGAGATCATTATTTTCCTTAGCACATATTTCAATAGGACTAGTATTTTCAATGAGATTTTTATGAATCCTTACCTGGAAATTCTCCATGTCGGTGTGGCAAAAGTGTGTAACCTGGCTTGGATCAACATCTTCACTGATGTAAGTAGAGCTTGGTCCTCTATCGATCCTTACAACCCTTTCGTTCACTGGGATAGAAGCATAAGATAGATCTAATTAAATATTTCCACCTACTAAATTAGATCACTGTCTAGATAATAGCTTTCCATAACTAGGTAGTACTTCTTCAACAGTAATGTCTATTTTATAAGATTTTTCAGGACACGAAGGGAACTTAAACTCAACATTTTTTATTATTCCAATAACTGGAACTGATCTATTGTCCATAACATAACACTTTCCATAAGTAGTATCCACATTCATTCCTAATTCTTTCATTACCCCATGAGGCATAATATTAACCGCTGCCCCAGAGTCTAACATACAATTTTTAACCAATTTATTGTTTATCAATAAAGTTAGAAAGAAAGGATCTACTTTAGTAGCATCTTCATTAACATAAGTTCCTAGGTAAATAACTAGTAATTCTTCACTATCCTTTTGTTCCTTTGCATCTTTTTTAACAACATCATTTATTAACTTGATCGTTTCATTCCTGCAATTAGTTAATTTAACTATTTCCATTAGAGGGATAGAAAGTTTCACCTGAGATAATGCTTGAGACATAAATGAAGTACAATTTGAAATTTCCTTACCATTGCTCTGTTTGTCTGCGGGTTTGCTTATCCTTGATCTCTAACCAACTTGCCTTTTAGGAACATCTGTCTTTGTCTTTCTTATTTCAACACTCTTGTTTGAAATTTTGTACATTCTTGCTGCTTGTTCATTTCGTGAATTCACATTCCTGTTCCTCAAGTGATAATTGCTAAGCACTTGTTCCATCACTGCTACAGTGTAAGCCTCTCTTTCCTCTTTTGTTGTCCTTCTAATATCTGGACTCTCATCATTTTTAGAAAAGACTTGCTGCTCTTGTTGGTATCCCAACCTCCTGTGGCTTTCGCCTGGCATGTATTCTCCATCTGAATCATCACTATCTCTTGACCAAAAGGATGTGGATGAAAGAGCATTTATCACAGGCCTCTCTTCATATCCCTGGTTTTCTTCCTCCATAATCTTTTGTGCTATAAGGCATTACTCCTGAGGGTGAGTCATTTTACAAATTTCACACCAAAACTCATCCCCTATGAAATGATTATTTTTCTTGAGAGGATCTGGAGTGTCTATCTTCTTTTTTAAAGGCTTTCCATCTTTCCATTCTGTATGATAAGGCATGTCCTGCGACCTATACCTATCATTTATGTTGAAATTTCTGTCTTGCCTTCCTGCTTGAAAGTGACTTTTGTTTGGTTGCAAATTCTTCATCAAACTTACTAATTCATCCATTTTAACACTTTCACTGCTCTTTTTCAGGATTGCAGGATTGAATAACTTAGCATCATTTCTTTTATCAATCCTTCCTGCAGCTATTCTATTGTTTTCAATATTCAATGCAATCTTAAAATCTTGTTGTAAGGTTGTTGGGTTATGAGACCTTATCTCATAATTCATCTTGACATCAAAAGCTTTTAAATAAAAAGTAATTAGAAAAGGCTCAACAGGGCGGATATCTTTTGGAATCTTATTTAACACCTTGTTAAATCACTTATTAAATTCCTTCACTGTTTCATTCAAATTTTTTCATAGTGGTTAATTCATGAGTTGCAAAGGATGGAACCATGTGATCCCCAAATTCTTCAATAAACTGATCAACAAAGGTTTGCGAACTGGTAATTGATCTATCTGGCAAATTTCTATACCACTCATTTGCACTATCCTTGAGTGAGAGGACTAACATTTTCATATGCACATCCTCATAAGTAATGTCAAATTCAAAAATAAAATTTTTTACATTAATGACATGCTATTCTGCTAATTGAGATCCATTGCCAGTAAACTTGGGAATAACAGTCTTTAATTTATTTGGTATAGGGTTAGGAAAACACATTACGTTTGAAAAATCCAATGGTCTATATCTCTCATTTACTTCCTGAAATCTAGCATCAAATAAATTTCTATTATTGTTATTCTGAACATATTGATTTTGAGGAATAGGGTTACCTCTCTAGTATTGATTTGCTAGATTACCATATTGGCCCCCATGAGGCTGCTGAGCCACATTCATTTGATTTGGCATCCCTCCTCTGTGTTGTCGATGTTGCTATTGTATAGGATTTCATGTTTCCAATTTGTGCCCATATTATAGCCATTCAGATGTATTGGATTCTGCGTTTGCTATGCATGGCATTGTTGTTTTTGAGTTCTTCCATGCTGCGGATTACCATAATAATTTTTTCCTTGTCCCTATGTGTAAGCTCTGCTTATATCATCAATAGGAGGATTAAAACCTTGTGCACCACCATGACTCTATACACAGTTTCCTAGATGTGTATATTCTCCAGTACTTTGATCATGGTTATAATTATCTTTATCTTCAATGTATTGACTATGTACTTTATTTCCTCCATTATAAAAATAACTATCTCGCTGTGAATAAATACCTTTATTAGTATTTTTAAAACCAACTTGAATATTTTTATTTCCATAATCATCTTTACTGTGCCCAAGTTGGTAAATGCCATCTAGCATGCAATTACCTCCAAATTTTACACGTTCATCATATTTCCCCCAATCATGCTGGGCATTATTCTTATTCACATAAATTCTTCCTTCACAATTATTTTCAATTTTCCTCTCTGGTGTATGCAAATCTAGATTCAACAAATTATGATCGTAATAATGTGATTCTCTATTATTTTTACCATATACACCTCCTTCTCCATTTTCCTCATAAAGTTGGTAATAAACTTTATCATTTTCCTCTCGATTATGAAAATCATTATTTTGGCAAATGCTTTTATTACCCTAACCATTATTATTATAATATATATTCTCATTTCTTTTGTAATAATCACCTTCCGCTGATTGAATTTGTTATGCTACAAATGCTTTTGTTCACAGTATAAATGCTAATGATGCACATCTGGATGCTGTGTCTGATTCTCATTATGCATGTTCGGCAATCTATCAAATTTATTATTAAAGTTTTTATTTAGAATAATATCTTCTATATATTTGTCCTTCTGTGCAAAAGAATGCATATTATTTTGCTATTTGCATAAATCATAAATACCTCCTTCCATAACATAAGCGTGATCACCTTGCATTTTATTTATTGTCTTATCATGATGCTTGGATCTGTGCACATATGCTTGGCTGTTGTATGTATTAGTTTTTTTGGTTATTACTTTTAGAACACCTCCATTTGTCTTGTGCAAGTCTTCCAGACTCCTCACACAAGCTCCTATGTTGGCATCCTCCATCATATTTATAATTATTATTCTCACAGTAGCTCTCATGAGGTATATCATCAGCATTATACTGCTGCTCGCGTGGATAATGGGTGTCCACAGGCTGTGCATGATACTTGCCAGACTTTTTATCATCATCTACTTGCTGCATGCTCGCTTGTTTTATATAATACACATTATCATTATTATCAATCTAGTTTTGCCTAAATTCGTGGCTGGCTTGTTGTATTATGTTCTCTCCACAATGTGCAGGCTGGCACATAGTATTGTATTTATTCTTAACTTTACACACATCTTCCTCCTGCGCAAATCCAGGGTTGTATGGCTACTCACGTGAGCTTGTGTTATGTGAGAATACAGCTCAACACTTGGAATCTACGTGAGTTTACCAGGCTGCTCACGCGGATAATGGGATTGATAATATATATCATTATTTTGACCTTTATCCTTCTCTAACTTCTGTGAAGGTAAGTATATTTCAACTTTCTGCATTGTTCAATTTTCATAATATACATTATCATTGTCTTTATACTGCTTACTTTGAAAAATTTCATTCACATATTCCTTTTGTGCAGGTCCGTGATTGCTATTGGGTTGTTTATAAAAACTACTACTAAATTTCTCCTTATCCTACCCCTGCGCAATTATAAACTGTTGTGTTTTATCATTTTTTGCTTGGGTTTGGAGTTCACCTTGTGTATGTTGTATATTTTTGAAACCATAACCATTTTTTCTCTGCGCCTTGTCTCATGGCTGCTCACGCATGCTATACATCTCACCACCTTGTGTATTGTGCTCAACACAATGCTGGCTTTGCACAAGTTTATTTGGCTGTGAAATAAATTTATTTTTACCTTGCTCACCATGAACATCTTCTTCGCAATAATTACCACTTGTATGTAAATATTCTCCTGCAGAATACCTATGTGGACTATGAAATTTCCCATCTTGGTTTAGGTTGTACATTGTGTGCTCATCTTCTTTATAATAATTTTCTCCGCCCATTAAATGCTGATTGAATAACTCCTTGTTTAAAGGAAAATAAGAGCCATTATTACTTTTCTCATAATTTTTAGGGTGTCCATCTCCATTATAATAATGAACCCTCATTTCTTCGTTAATATTTGTATTTCCTTGCATATTGTCATAATGTTTCACATTATAATTTTGCTCAGAACTATTAAAATAATAATTATTTTCCCTCCGACACTGTGAACCTTCACCATACTGGGAGTGATTACATTCCCTACTATTAAATAAACTGTAAGTACTTCTATTATGCACGAGATATTTTTGCAACTTATTCCAATCATGTTCATCATCCTGCTTTTGATTCTCCTGATCACTGCTATTTCTTTGATAAATTTAAGCCTGGTGATTAGACTGTGCATGCTGATGATATGCCTGGAAACTTATTTTATTGTTTTGATCAAGATGTTCACTGTCACTACCTCTTTTCCAATGACTTTCACCTCTCTGATCATCTCCATCTTTTCTTCCCCCACTATTCTGATTACCACAAGAATGATTAGTATGCTCCTGCTTGCTATTTAGATCGCTCATCGAATTTGAAAAGACTTTAAACCATTCACTATCATTTCCTGTAGTTCTTCCTTCTTTATTTGCTTCGAACATAGGGTTAGTGAAATTATCATGAGTATTGTGACCACTATTCTTTCTGTGAGGAGCAGTGTAGACCAACACCTGAATGCTTCTATCTGCAACTTCATTATTATTTACTTCACCATTTCTGCCATCACTTCTGTCAGGCAAAATAAGGCTTTCCCTTTCTATTCCTATTTTCCTAAGAGCTTTAGCCGACTGTCTTCTAAGGGCTCTAAGCATCTCCTTATCTTTATGCTCCAATCTAATCATCCCCTGAACTATATCATCCATCTGCCTCTCCCTCTGCTCCTGTTCACACATGACCCCCTCACTGTTATTCCTTGGGTTACGGTGATATGAAGTTGGGAACTACTCACAAGCAAATTCCTAACCTTTATTTTTGTCAGGTTTCTTTTCAGGAGATACATACAACATCTTCTTTGATTTCTTATTCCTCCTATTTAGTCTCAATTCAGTGAATGAATTATTCTTTAGGGATCTTCTCCCTAACATAGGCTTCACCTGATACTATATTCTAGAGTCAGCACCTCACTTCCTGTGAGGAATCAATAACTGTTCTGAATCCTTCTTCCTAGTAGAGTCTTTACAACACTAACCAGAGATTCTGAAACTACTTTCACTGATAGGTGTCCCCAGTAGAGTCACCAATTTTTTGGTGCTCAAAAATGCTGGACTGTTTTGAGGCCAACTGATAGGCACACTAAGTACCTCTGCAATTCTAGCTCAATCAAACCAAGGTTGGTAGGCCTAAATCAAATATGTTGTCTAATAGCACAAACACATGCATAAACAACATAAATTCCTTCCAAAGGGGTTAATGATCCTTGGAGGAAAAAACAACCTAATATCCTAATTGTTATATAGCTTGAAATCTAAACTAAGGCTAGAATGTAATGCTAAACCTAATTGAATGCTTTGTAAATAGGATAATAGATAAGATATGTATATTACAGAAAGAAATAAATGACAATTTCAAATGAACGAATAGACCAGTGCCTGATACAAAAATGGGAATAGAGTCAGATACATTCAATGCTACGTATAACTGGAGATGGTTTTAAGATAACTCGCTTCTGTAAAATGAGACCATCACCCTACAAGCTTCTATTGAAACAAAATTTACAACAATTTATACAATATGTCCTATGGTTTTTAACCCAACTTAAGAGCCCAAAAGGAAATAGTAACAGATTCTCAGACCATGCTACCATTATTCAAATTGTACAAATTAATCATAAATGAATGCATGAAATAGAAAGAACAATAGGATACCCTGGCTAGAGAGTAATCCGAGAAACCAATTGAATGTAAAAAACTATATAATCAATAGGGTACAAACACTTATTTGATATTCATGCATAAGATTTTGGATATTAAATTCCAATCTGTGAGTTGGTAGATTTTTGCCGTGATTCATCGTATTTCTTTTGTTTACAATTGAATACATATAAATATAAATCCCAATAGTTCCTTGTGAAATGACATGCCCTTTCACAGGACCTAATTATACAACTACCCCAAAAATATACATAACAAACCATAACAATGGTTGTTAGGGAAATATTTCCCATATAATTCAATTTGAGTATTGCACTTTATTCTCCCTTAGGTATTTCTGTGCATTAATAATCCAATATTTTAGCTCCTGCACAAAACACCTAATATCAGATAATATTTAAAACCTAAATTTGAAATCATTACATACATAATATATTAAGCCTATACAAAATTATTCATTATTCATTTATTAATTAATAATTAATTGAAAATGAATATGTGTCATGCTTTATACATGTACTTGATAAATAAAGTGAAAAATAAAAAATAAAAAATAATTAATTATCATCCACATTAATTATCAAAATATAAGCAAGTATATTAATTGCTAAAAGACTTCAAATAATGAGATAATTCCCTAAATTAATAAAATGACATCAAGTAGTAGCATTTTATTTTTATTTTCAAAATAAAATAAGTTCGTTTACAAACATAACAAAATAATGCTACATAAACATATTTTAAAAACATTAGGGTAAAAAGGTTTTACGTTTCAACCCTAATGAAAGGAAAAATTGCTTTTGCTTAAAATAAAAATAATAATCATAATGCAAATTAACATTACAATTACATGAAGTGCATTAATAAATTAATTCATGAAATGAGAAATCAAGTAAAGTGGGGTAAAACTATTTACACCCACTTTGCCCTAAAATTTAAGATGAAGGCATAAAGTAAAAAACTTCTTTTAGGGATTTTGAATTTAAAGAATAAAATCAATCGATTACTATCTAACCCTAAACAATAATAATCAACCTACATGCCTTTTACCCTAAAATATAACCAAGGTGAATATATCATATTAAAAGTAGGGATATGAAAAATTTAAGAATTAACATCAAAATATACCAAAACCCTAAGCAAATTAATATTCATCAAATTTTACCTTTATTTCATCATATATTTTTACTTTTAGGGTTTTGGGGGTAAATAAAAAATTAAGAATAAAATAATTATTAGTGACTATAACATATGAAATTCCTATCTCATAAACAATATTCATTTTAACATTTTATTTCAAAGGAGATAAGATTTTCTTTAATTTATACATTTATTTACAACTACACTCCCAAGGAATAATATAGAGCAATTGGTAGGGGTAGGGTCAAGTAGTTAGGTAGGAAGAGGAATGGGTTGAGAGGTGGAGTGTTCAACTCCCTCTCCCCATTCTTTTCCCTAAAATCGAAAAAATACACAAATTATTATTTAATTTGAAAGTTAATTAAGGAAGAAATTACTCCTTGTGTGAGAGGTTGTGCTTCACTTCTCACCTATACATGAAAATGAAAATAAATAAATATCTTCTCCTAATCCTCTTGAAGAAAATGAATAGACTAACTGGTTAGGGGATAGGAGGGTAGATAGGTAGGAAAAAAGGTCAGCTTGAGAGGTCGAGGGTTCAACTCCCTCTCACCACCTTTTTTCACTTAATTAGTTTTTTTTTTTATAATTATTTTTATTTCAAGGAGATAAATACATTTAACACATTGAAATAAAATATTTAAGTCTTGCTCATAAATATAAAAATGGAACAATAACAATCATTAGGGCCCCTTTAATTGTTTAATTAACATAGGGAAATTATATGAAATATGAAAAATATATAGTATACTTCCTTGATGCTTTGTTCTTTTAGGACCCGAAATTTTCAGTGTCAACACCTAGTACGCCTTATCATGTGTTAGGACCCTAGGAAGTCTCCATGACTCCTTTTGACACATTAAAACCCTCGAGTGTGTCCTAAGAGGTCGTAGGACCCCTTTGCACACACTTGAGGGTTAAAATATGTCAAAATGGCTCATGAGGACTTCCTAGGGGTCCTAGTACGCCTTATCACACGTTAGGACCCCTAGGAAGTCCCCATGACCCTTTTGACACATTGGAATGCTCGAGTGTGTCTGAACGGGTGGTAGCACTCGAGCATTCCAATGTGTCAAAAGGGGTCATGGGGACTTCCTAGGGGTCCTAACGTGTGATAAGGCGTACTAGGACCCCTATGAAGTCCCCATGACCCCTTTTGACACATCTGAACACTCAAGTGTGTCCGAAGGGGTCCTACGACCCCTTAGGACACACTTGAGGGTTCTAATGTGTGAAAAGGGGTCATGGGGATGTCCTAAGGGTCCTAACGCGTGATAAGGTGTACTAGGACCCCTAGGAAGTCCCCATGACCCCTTTTGACACATTAGAACCCTCAAGTGTGTCCTAAGGGGTGGACCCCTAAAAAGTCCCCATGACCCCTTTTGACACATTTGAACCCTCAAGTGTGTTTGAAGGGGTCCTACGACCCCTTGGAACACACTTAAGCATTCTAATGTGTCAAAAGGATTCATGGGGACTTCTTATGGGTCCTAACACATGATAAAATGGACTTGAACCCCTAGGAAGTGCCCATGACCCCTTTTGACACATTAGAACCCTTAAGTGTGTCCTAAGGGGTGGACCCCTAGGAAGTCCCCATGACCCCTTTTGACACATTTGAACCCTCAAGTGTGTCCAAAGGAGTCGTAGGACCCCTTAGGACACACTTGAGGGTTCAAATGTGTCAAAAGGGGTCATGGGGACTTCCTAGGAGTCTTGGCGCGTGATAAGGCATACTATGACCCCTAGGAAGTCCTCATGACCCCTTTTGAAACATTTGAATGCACAATTGTGTCTGAAGGTGTCATAGGACCCCTTAGGACACACTTGAGCATTCCAATGTGTCAATAGGGGTCATGGGGACTTCTTAGGGATCCTAGCATGTGATAAGGCATACTAGTACCCATAGAAAGTCCCCATGACCCCTTTTGACATATTAGAACTCTCAAGTGTGTCATAAGGAGTCATACGACCCCTTGGGACACACTTGAGTGTTGAAATGTGTCAAAAGGGGTCATGAAGACTTCCTAGAAGTCCTAATGCATGATAAGGCATACTAGGACCCCTAGGAAGTCCCCATGACCCCTTTCGACACATTAGAACTCTCAAGTGTGTCCTAAGGGGTCATATATGACCCCTTAGGACACACTTGAGAGTTCTAATGTGTCGAAAGGGGTCATGGGGACTTCCTAGGGGTCCTAGTAAGCCTTATCACACGTTAGGACTTTTAAGAAGTCTTCATGACCCCTTTTGACACATTTTAACACTCAAATTTTTCCCAAGGGGTCGTATGACCCCTTATGACACACTTGAGAGTTATAATATGTCAAAAGGGGTCATGGGGACTTCTTAGGGGTCCTAACATGTGATAAGGCATACTAGGACCCCTAGGAATTCCCAATGACCCCTTTTGACACATTTCAACACTCAAGTGTGTCCCAAGGGGTTGTATGACCCCTTAGGACACACTTGAGTGTTCTAATGTGTCGAAAGGGGTCATGGGCACTTCCCAGGGGTCCTAGTCTGCCTTATCACACGTTAGGACTCCTAGGAAGTCCCAATTACCCCTTTTGACACATTTCAACACTCATGTGTGTCCCAAGGGGTCGTATGACCCCTTAGGACACACTTGAGAGTTCTAATGTGTTGAAAGGGGTCATGGGGACTTCCTTAGGGGTCCTAATGCGTAATAAGGCGTACTAGGACCCCTAGGAAGTCCCCATGACCTCTTTTGACACATTTCAACACTCAAGTGTGTCCCAAGAGGTCTTATAATGACACACTTGAGTGTTTTCATGTATCAAAAGGGGTCATAGGGACTTCCTAGGGGTCCTAGTACGCCTTATCACATGTTAGGACCCCTAGGAAGTACCGATGACCCCTTTTGACACATTTCAACACTCAAGTCTGTCCCAAGGGGTTGTATGACACCTTAGGACACACTTGAGTGTTGGAATGTGTCAAAGGGGGTCATGGGGACTTCCTAGGGGTCCTAATATGCCTTATCCATGCTTGTTTAATAAAGCCAATTAAACACCTTAGCCTACACGTACATAGGTAAGTTTTAAGTTTTGCATACAGAACTAAGGTATTTAAAAGATTGTGTTTTACGTCATTTGTAGTTTAGTATTATCATTTTTAAAATGTTATATGATCAAAATCATCATAAAAAATAAGCTACATAACAAATATGCAAATTTTGAAGACAAATTTAGAAATAGGATTAAGAAAAGAACTAATGCATGTAATTTGAGCCTAAAAGTCCATGTCTATGTTAATAGGTGTCACCAAATTGAAGGTGTTTATACAAAATTTGTGTAAAAATTCCTAATTAGGATGCCTTATAGATCATTCTCCCAAAATTTTGAGAAAAAAAGTGCTGGTCATTGGAGCAAATTAACAATGACCATTTTTTTCCCTTCTTCAAAGTCTAGATTTATTTGTCTTAGTCTAATCTTTACAAATCTGCAATCCTTTTTTGGTGGGTCTAGAATCTACACATAGAAAAGATATAAAATGTGTTGGGTTGTATAGGGGCTTTTCCAATGAAATCCCCGAGGTAAGAATTAACCTCATTTATAACAATGATGATTAGAAAGAGAGTGAGCAATTATTTAGGAAAAGGATGAAAACCTTAAGGAAATTTTGAATTGACAAATTATACCTTTTCTATTATCTTCTTGCGTTGAAGCTTCATGAAAGGTTGATGCTGCTTGATAGGAGTTCATGCATGCCTTCACTCATGGAGGAAACACATAAAATTGCTCATGAATACCAACTTGAATGCTTGACCTCTCCATCACTACCTTGAAGATGCTTTTTAATTTATTTTCTCAATTATAATTTCTTAATGATAATTCATTTTCTTGATGATATATGGATTTGAGAGATGCACAATTGACGAGGTGAGGCTTTTATTTATACTTAACATAATGAAATGTGTTGATAATTTCAAAGAAGGTTGACATTAGGAGCAGTTTCCTAATCAACAAATTTATGAATGAATAGCGATTCAAATTTGGGCCCAAAATGGTTAGATACTATTTCCTAGCACCATATTCATTGAGGAGACTAGTGCCTAGTGCCATAGTCCTTGAGGGCATTAGCATCTAACATCATAGTCTTGCTATTTTGGTAGGAAATTTGGTTTGTGTGCTCAAAATTGTGTTGGAATTATAGATTTTTCCATGGAATGATGATAATCCATCATCTAGCAAGGGCATGAGGGAAAGCCACCAAAATGAGCTCCAAATGAATGTGAAATTATATGAGGACACACTTTTTTGATGAATAGAGGCCTTTTCTATTAATACAAATATTAAAGTACAATATTCACAAAAAGGGGTTAGGGAAAAAGTCACCCCGCGAAGAGTCATATGATACCTAGGCCGGAAACATACAACTATTCATAAAAAAAACATATAAAAAGAGAAACCCTCAAGATGCAAGGGCAGTTGCAAAAGAGGGAGGAGGATCTCTGTCATTAGGATTGCCCCAAACATTGGGCCCTGAGGTCTGGCTGAGAATCGACCAGCCATCATCTTTTTCTTCTTCTTTCTCCAATTCTCCTTCCTCCCACCTGGGAGAAATAACAAGCACCAGGTGGGGGAATTTGTTAGAAGTGGCAGGAGGCTACGCAGGAACACTGGCCGAGGGCTAAGAAGAGGCAATAGTAGTAGAAATAAGAAGGGGAGGTTAGTTGGCACCCATATCCCTCTGAGGAGGAGGAGAGGCGGAGTGGCAACACCACTGGCGTGTAGTCCTGGAGTGCCTGGCAAAGGAACTCTGACTGCTACGGCGGCCCCTGGCGGCGTGCGGTCAGATGAGAGAGAGTTCGAAGGAACCCTAGCAACAGTACAAGGGGCATTTCCCTAGTGCTGCAACAAATCCTTCAAATGGGTGACCTCTAAGGCCACCTTATCTACATGCACCTGAATCTGCATCATGACATTGTTACATAAACATGCCTTAGCATAAAGAGAGATATGAATATCTAGAGAACTGTGAGAAAAAAGAACAACATTTCATTATTTCCATAAAGTAAACAAGATCTCCATCTTGAAAGCATGCCATATCTCGGTATACTAGGAAGGAAATTTGGGAGAGTCACCAAGGAGCGCCATATGCCAGGAAAAAGGCTTGGGCCGGAAAGGCAAAAAAAGGTCATGAATCTAAATCCAATAATTTTGGGCATGACGAAAGAACCAAAAAATGTGCATGATAGTTTCATAATGACCACAACAAGGGCATTTAGGGTCAGGCACACCCAAATGCCGGAGTCAAGCTCCCAAAGGTAAACCTTGGTAAATAAAACACCCAGCAAAATGAGCAATCTTAGGCTCGGTTATAGAATCCCAAATAGTGCAAAAACGCTAGATCCAATTCTTCTAGGAAGAAGAAAGATGCCATATTTGGTTGAGAGAATCAATCATGGGAAAATGGGGCACAAGCCAAGAATATCCAAGCTTGGGCTTGTAACTAGTGAATGGCGTAGCAGGATACCATTTCCAGTCCTTCCATTAGGGCTTAACTGATTGAATTCCCAACTTGTGCAGGAGATGGGGCGGAATGGCCGAAACTAGCAAGTCAAAAGTCTGATGATCTAGGCAGATGAGACATAGCTAAACACGAAGGTCATCCCAAGAGTGAAGAATCATAGTGGCTCTGGAATATAGGTCTTTGGGAGTTTGAATGCCATGTTTATGAAAATGAAGAGCACTCATACCCTGGATTCTGGCCAAAGGAATCCCTTGCTGAGCAAACAAAGGGGACCACCAAATATTTTGCTGGTTAAGAGAAAGACTATCACGAAAACCATTCCCAGCCCAGTGAAGCCAGGTCTTGACAGCTTCCCAGGCTCTCCAGATGCTTTTGGCAACAAAAGTGTCCTGGGTTTGAACATGGGCCTTCATAAAAAGAAGGGTTTGAAAGCCAATCCCCTTCCAGGCAGGCTTGTGTAAAGGGTACCCTAAAGAAATGCAATGTTGAAGAAAAATTTTCCTAACCTCATTGTCTGTGAGACATCGCATGATCCATTTTGTACAAAGGGCCAACCCTTGTTTCTGTTTATCAAGAAAGCCAAGCCCACCAGAGGTCTTGGGCAGGTAACAAAAATCTCAGGCAACTCTATGAAAACCATGATGGTCAATTCCAGAAGCCCAAAGGAAGTCACACAATAATTTCTCAAGCTTCTTGTAAGAGGCTTTTGAGGGAGCCCAACATGAAGAATAATACACATGCATAGCAGCCAAAACCCTGGAGTGGATCTGAAACTTTCCTACGAGAGAGAGCGGCTTGGTGATCCAATAGGTAAGATTTTTTTCAATTTTGGCTTGAACTGTATTCCATAATTCAATAGGAGTAGCTTGAAAAGAAAAGGGGATGCCCAAGAAGTGGAATATTTCCCCATGTTGAATCTTGGACCATCCAAACTGAGAAAACTAGGGCAAATTAGGAAGGTTAGACTATCTGTAACATAAGATTTTATGCCATTTGATGGCGGAACCAGAGGCAAGACAAAATGTGTCTAAACACTGCAAGGCTGCCTTGATATTTTCTTTATCCTCTTCAAGAGTGAGAAAGGAGTCATTGACAAAATGGCCATTGACCAATTGCTGAGAAGAGTCTAGTAAAGTGATTCCCCAGACACGACTCATAGAAATGAAGTGAGCAAGTAAGTAGCCAAATCCTTCGGCCTCCAAAACATATAAGGCAGGCGCCAGAGGACATCCTTGCCGAATAGACCAAAAGAGTCCAAAAGTAGAAGATTACTGACTATTGATGGTGATGCAGGCAGAGGCATCACTAAAAAGCATCTGCACAGATTGAAGAAATTTGGGACCAAATCCAAGAGCGTGAATCGTATCTAAAATGAAAGGCCATTCAATGCCATCATAAGCTTTAGCAAAATCAATTTTAAGAAAGAGGGCTTTCTGATGATATTTACGAGCCCATTCCATACCTTCCCAAACTACAATGATATTGTCAAGAATAAATCTTGATTTGATAAAGCCAGTGTGCTCCAGCCTAACAATCTGAGGTAGAATGTGATGGAGTTTTTGATCTAGAGCTTTGGAAATGATCTTGTAAGAGACATTGAGCAAGGTACTAGGCCACCAATTGAAAATATCCTCCGGGTCCCCAATTTTGGGAATGAACTTGATATTGCCTTGGATAATGATGCCCATGAGAGTTTGGGAATAAAAATATTCAAGGTAAACCTGGTGAAGATAAGGACCAATGGCATCCTAGAGGGCTTTATAGAACTCACAAGGGAAACCATCACATCCTAGGGCTTTATCATCAACCATAGAAAACACAGCTTCTCGAAGATCCTGCAAGGAAAGCAGTTGATCACAGAGAACACATTGATCAGAGGGGGAAACACATTGAGGGACAACATCAATGTAGTTTGCAAGGGCTTTCTCACTGGCCGAAGAAGATCCCTGAGTGGAAAAGGCTTACAGAATACCAGGAAGCTTTGTGAGGAGACAATGACCTTCTTTAATCCTGGTGATTCCCACATTGGTATGATGAGCATAGAGAGTAGAATAAAATTCTTTAGAAGCTTGGTCTCCAACTTTTCAATCGGTGCATTTGAGATTTGATATGGGAACCTCTGGCAACATAGTTGTCTGCAACTTGCTTCTGATGATGTATCTTGACAAGATGAAGTCGTAGGTCCTAATTGAAAGGATCCTAGGCTAAGGCCTCTACAACAACACACAAAGCTTTGGTGTTGACATCATAGGATCTACGATGATACTTTGCAAGTTGCCTACCATAAATACGCAAAAAATGTGTTGTACGCTGGATGACATCATTCCACCATTGAATCCAGCTTGGTGGATGAGATGGCCGAGGCTCGAGGTTCCACACTTGATGAATGTGGGCCACCGTGGAAGGATGGTGAAGGACATAAGTATTAAAAAAAAATTGTGTGGTGGGAGGTTGTGCCTTAGCTGTCTTCCATACAATATTAAATTGAATGGGGATATGATCTGACAAGGTCACATCAACAAGAGGAGTAACCGACAAGACTTGCTTTTTGGAAAAAGAGAAGAAAGATTGTGTTGGGATCATAGCATGATTAAGCCTTTTATGAATTCTATCAGACGAAGCTCTGAAATTAGACCAAGTGTGCTAGACCCCATTAGGATGACAGTGGCCAACATTGGGATAAAAAAGCCCTAGTTTATTGTGCATGTAGCACCAAGCTTCTCTCTCTCTAGATGTCCATCGAAAGGGAAAAGGGCCATCCATGTCAGAAGCCATTTTGACCATATTGAAATCACCACAATAAAGCCAAGTTGCAAGTGGCAGAGAATCCGCAACCCAACACCAAAGGTGAGATCTCTCAAGAGCATCATTGGGAGCATAAACATTAACTATGCCAAAAGAATGATTCGCAATTATGAAAGTAGCCCAAAAAATTCTCTGCATGGGATTTGAGCCATGACTAACCAAAAATGAATGCTAATGAGGAGAAAGGAGAGTAACAACTCCACCTCGACCAACCTCGTGCTGAGAACAAAGAGCAAGGCTCTTAGGCCATATAACTTTGCATGCAACATCAAGAAAAAACTAGAAATTTTAACTTCCTAGAGGCATAAAATATCCAGATGACTAATACGACGACGCACATCCCTAACATAAATTTTTTTGGGCAAGTCTGTCAGACCTTGAACATTCCATGAGATGTACTTCATGGAAAAATAGTTCCATCCATACCATCATCTTCCCCAAGGGAAGCAAAACTATTTGACAAATAAGCTGGGGCAAAATCATTCCCATAAGACTCCATGGAAATATTCCTCCATTTTTCTTGAATTTCCTCAAACTTTTTCTCAGCATGTCCAGGAGGGCTGCGAGAATGGCGAAAAGGAGCAAGAGAGGCAATCGCAGTGGCCACCTGAGGCACGCAGGCTAAAGGAGCATTAATACTGGAGTAAAAAACTTCCTTCCCCTGCGAAGTAGGGTTTGAAATCGAAGCAATCTTCTCATTATGAACCTCAAATGTCAGAGGTTGCAGTTGATATATGGAAGCGAAAGCAACAAGCCTGGATTGCTTAATCCAATGACCGACTGTAACCCAATCATCTTTCTTGAGTTCCTCCTTTTTTCTAGCATTAGCTGGTCGAGAACCAGAGTCCTTGGGAGGAGAGTTGGTACGAGGCACTGCTAAAGGGCATTTCTTAATCTTGTACTCTGCAGATTGACAATGATAACATGTGTTGGGAAGGTTGAGATAGAGAACCTTCTGAGTGAAGGTGGTCTCACCAACCTAAATCTCAACAGATTCCTTAAGGTCCCTAGAAAGGTCGACCTCAACACAAAGCCTCTTTTGAGGTCAGAGATTGAGAAAATAGTCATGCTCGCTACATATAACCCTACCTAGCATTTGCGCTATGGCATGCATGAACAACCAACAGGGTAGAGGAAGACTAGGAAACTCAACCCACACAGGAGCTTTTAGTTTCTTGTCATCGGAGATAGAAAATTCTTGAGACCAACACTAAAAAACTAAAAGGGAAACCCTAAGATTCTAGGGTCCTTTGGCAAATATGGCATCCATGTGGGAAGGGTTAGAAAAATGAAACAAAAAAAGCCCTTGGTGAGGCTCTGAATTCCATCCAAGTGGATTCCAAGCTTTCGTAACCCAGTCCTTGATAACATTTTTAGAAGGGTTGCGACCCAGAAAATAGCCAATAAGGGTATGCATTTCAAGCCAAGTACATGCATCATCAAACTCATGTATGGGAAAAACAATATCAGACTGAGACATACCTCGTGAAACACTTTGGGAACAAACTTGCAAGGTCATTTTCTTGGCGACGCCATTGCTATCCATAACCACACCAGCAACAGCATCAACTGCCGAGTGAGTAGTGACTGGAGCCATAAATACCAAGTTATTTCCCATAATAACTGCAGAGTGAAAGGATAGAAAGATGCAGAGAGGCGATGCAAAACTAAACCCTAGCAGAGCGCAAACCGTTTTCTCTTAGGACACAATTTAGAATTGTACAACTTTATTAATTATTAAATAAGCCTTATATCCTCTGAAAATATTTTATTTCATTATTTAAACATTTGCGGCACTAGAAAAGTCACTTTATTAGTGTCCCAACATTTAAAATTTCCATTTCGATTCCAATGAGTTATAATACTATGGTGCCTATTGAATTATTTTGATAAAAAGAGTAGCCTTAGTAAAATTAATTAAAATATAGCTCAATATTACACCCAAGTTTTTAAAACGGTCAAAAGTCACCAAAATAATAATTTAACTGTGATGAAGAGATATCAATGATGAATAATGGGAATTGAACCCTACCGAGTGACTTACTATAAATAGACACTCTCTCCAAGAATCTTGGAGAACACACTAGAAGCCCAAAATAACTTAAATACTATAAGGTAACACACACTCAAAAAGTCACTGCCCACTACAATGTAAGAGAAATTGGAAATGGGTACACTACAACCTGTGCAGTGAGAGTTCTTCAATGTGTATATTATTCATGGATAGCTTTTATACATGGGTCTTTTGATTTCTTTTCATGAGTTGGATTTTTTGATGGCATGATGTATACTTTGGTTTTGAGGTATGGTTAGTTGGATGTCTTAGCAACTAGATGCATTTTCTTTTTTAGCTTCAAATGGTGATTAATTCTTGACACTTACTAATGCATATTTGTTGCCATTAGATTTCATGTTTGTGTTGAGATATTGATTTGAGGTGGGACTTATGTTTCCATTAACACTTAATGCGAATTATATTTGATTGGGATATTATCTTTTATGAATTGTATGTAATAGAAATGAGAGGATTCATGTTTGAGATGGTGGTCACCTAGATTATTGTTGTAGGCGTCTTGATGGAGCACATGGAGCACTTTGATTGCTTGATGGTGCATATTTTCTATAGGAATTGTTCTCATGATGTTTAATTTTACTTTTTACAATGCAATGCATACAACAAGTGAAGGAACAATGGGAAAGGAGTGTTATACATCTTGCATAATGTTAAAATGCAAAATTAATATTATTTTTCATGCACTAAAGGGACCTGGAGATGTGCACATTACATGGGTTAGACATTCTTGAGGGAACTTTATTTGTTGTATTTAACATTGAAAAAATATATTTAATATTGGATAAACTTAGTGCCAAAAAGGTAAATAAGGGGGGAATGGTTTTTTAATATAATTTGTCGATTTTGTGCAAGCTTATTTTGATAAAAGCAAGCAAATGAGTAGTTGTTTAAGGTTGGTCAATTTGGAGTTGGCTTGTGTGTGCATCTTTTATAAGTTGTACATGTGAGGGTTTGATGTATGGATTGAGATATGTGACCTTACATGATTCTCATTTTCTTGTTAATAGAGAGCTTGATGCTTTAGCTAGGTATTCATGCAAACTTTGCAGATGCATTGTAGTTTTTGTCAATAAGATAACACAAAAGGATGCATGCTTATTTTTGGAGGTGAGATTTTTCTCTCTTGAAAGTTTTTCTAGGGTGTATCCTGTGTTATCTTGATCACATTCTTGTTTATTATTTTGCATGTGGATTCTCAATACTTGTTTGCACATATTTCTCTCTTTGAATTATGTGAAAAATAATCTCACATGATTGTAAATTTCCTTTCAATTAGATAAGCCCATTCAATTTAAATATTTTTTTCTTTATATAACAATTAAATTATTCTTCCTTCTAAATAAAAATGTAATTGTTATCAATATTTTTTTAACTATTCTAACCTAATTTTGAATCCTGACCTAACATCAGTGAGTAAAGCAGGTTAATCCAAAAGCTTGTTTAAAATAAAAACGTTCTATCTTATGATTCTTAATTATTCAATATACAAATGTCAATGATTCCTTTTACTCAACCAACTAAACTGCAACAAAAATTCTATAATTATATCTATATATATATAATTGAATTGTTCATTCAATAGACATTATATATTCCTTAAAGAGGACAAATGTTAAGATCCCACTTATAAATGGAAGGACCCACCCTGAATACTATAATGAGAATTACTTTCACTAACCTATTGGGCACCCCTATCTTTTGAGGTAGTTTTGTGTTGGCCTACTTTCATAACTATTCTCAGAATCAAGCAAGAGACACCTTTTGACTAAAAAGAAAAAGTAGTGACTACAGCTAAGTTACATTCTTGTAAGATCATAGGCAAGTCACAAAAAGTCCTAGGCAGCTCTAACAACATTCGATTTCATTTAAATACACACTCTTCACATAACTGAACATTTGATTTTGTTTATAACTTCAACGTCTCTATAAACTTACAAAACATCCTTTACTGCATTGGCACTAATTAACTTAGTGATTTACAATATGACCAGCTTGAAAATTCTAAGATGGGAAGTATAGAGGCATATAATCTCTGTGCAGACCGTTTTGGGAAACATTGAGTGTATTTAGCTTTTCTTCACACCAACGTAGATGATCTTTGGTTACTCTTGACATACTCAAAACTCTTGTTATTATTCTCAAGTCAATAAGTGCAAGCAAGATTTCTGTTTCTTCTGCTCTTCTCGGATTTGATTTACTCTTTCTCAGAAACTTTCCTCTCCTTTTCAGATCATTAAGTCTCGACTCTTTCTGCCCAACACACAACATTATGCATATCAATACCTATTTAAGCACTAGAAATAATAGAATATCTGTCTAAAAATAGTAACAGAGAAACCATAAGGGTGCCGTGCGGTAACAAAATGCAGGTTCAATCATATATTCATGAGTGGTCATCATTCTAAAGCAATGAAAATAGAAGTGGAGTTATTCTAAACCAGTTAACACGTTAGTCTATACATAGAGATGTAAGTTTTAAGTTTTGCAAGGTATTTAAAAGACTCTTTTTAAAATCATTTATGTCTGTTTCTGTATTAGCATTTTTTATTATCTTTTTTGAGATGATTCAATATATTCAGTTGTAAATATCACGAACTAATGACTGATTCTTAGATTAAAAGTGTTAAATAGTCAAAATTAACTAATTTTTTCCAGGCTTAATTTGTCCCCTAGTGTGTGATGTTTAAAGATGATAATTGAATATCAAAATGTCCATATACAAATATATTATTAAGTCTATATATTAATACCTTTTTAAACACTAGATATAATAAATTTCTATCACTAAATTGTAACGGAGAAACCAGTTTATACTATAGATATATAGAAGAAATTTGGTGTATATGAGCAGATGTATTCAAAAGATTATTTCTAAAATCAATTGTATATATTTTTAGTTGGTGTTTCAGATCACTTTCTTTTTTTAATGCTAAATGATTGAGAATAATTTGAAACGTTCATATAAATATATACATAATTTTATAAATCATCTTTGTTTTTCTATATAAATTATAGAAAATTATGACAAACAAAAGTAGTATTAAAAAGCCTCCGTGACTTCTTGTCCCAAAAAGAATATGAATTTTATAATACAGTAAGTTCAAAAAGTAACGATCAAAATTTAAAATTAAATTTATGGACATAATTCAGTGACAGAAAGTAAAGCTTAAGCATTCAATCTAAATAATCTTCATAATTACAAAAGTTTTATTGATTTAGCTATTTATTTATTTATTTATTTCTCTTTTGTTTGAGCAGAGGAGTGAGACTGTGTGCAGGCCGTCAAAAGAAGAGGTATTTAATGGAAAGATTTGCCGTGTGAGTGTTTTTTAAAATTTTCAGGCTGAAAGAAAGTCTGTAATATGCGGTTTAGAGAATATGAATGGTGGGAAGGAAAAGTTTTATGCCTTCAAAGTCCTTTGTTCAACAAAGTGTGTTGTATTTTATTTTTTATTAAAAAGGAGAAGGTGAAAAAAATTATCAGTGGAAGTGATATTCAATTTAGCTATTGAAGGCTTTTTTACAAATGATAAATGAATCTTTTGTATGTACAGATGTGATTGGTTGAAGTTCACACTTATTCATAAGAACAAAAGAATATAACATTTTCTTTTAGGTGTGTGGGTTGCATTTGAGAAGATTGCATTCAATTTTCATAGTAATTATGATATAAAATGTAATATTTGAAAATGCTAATTTTCATTTTTTAAATGGACAATTTATATATATTAGTGTATTAGGATGTGAGCCTTGCCAAAATCTAGAGGTTATAAAAAAATTATACAATTAAGATATGTAGAACTAACAAGCATAAATGCATTTAACATGTAGAAAAATGTGAGTATAAAGTAAATGTAAATAAAGAGAAGGGAGTTGTATTTCTAATTCAAGGTGTAATTAATCAAGTGACATTTCTTAGGATAAGTGGCACTATTCATTTTAAGAAAGTGTGTGAAATGTTCAATAATGCATTTCAAGTAAAATTGAAGAAAATAAGATAATTTTTTTAAAATGTAAAAGATACCCTTTAGAAAATTTTGTAACTTCAATGCATTTGGTCTAATGGAATCCGTTCTATATAGATAGTTGATTGGCAGCTTGATCTACTTAGTTACTACTTGATTGGCTAACATATATGTAGTGGGTTTGATATCTAGGTTCATGTCAAAACATAAGAAAACACATTGGAGTGTAACTAAGAGGATTCTTAGATATGTTGAAGGAATATTGAGTTATGGTCTTAGATTTCAACATTCAGAGAATTGTAGATTACATATTTAGATTGAGTAGGTTCCATGGAAGTCTACTTTTGGTTACACATTTGGCCTTGGCTCTATAGTATTATCTTGGCAATACAAGAGATAACTGATTGCATCACTTTCTATAATAGAGGAAGAATACAAAGCCACGACATCACCAAATACAAAGTGGACCTACCTTATATTATGACAACAAGAGTGCTATACAAATGACAAAGAATCTAATGCTTTATAATAGGGCTGAACAATCACTACATGAGAAAGTTGGTTCAACATAGCTTGATAAAAATTGTGTATTGTAATATAAAGAATCCTATACTAAATATGTTCACAAAGCCTCTTGCTCTTGAAAGGTTAGATAAACACTCAAAGATTCATGTGGATAGCTTTTATACATGGGTCTTTTGATTTCTTTTCATGAGTTGGATTTGTTGATGACATGGTGTATACTTTGGTTTTGAGGTATGGTTAGTTGGATGTGTTAGCAACTAGATGTGTTTTCTTTTTTAGCTTCAAATGGTGATTAATTCTTTACACTTACTAATGTATATTTGTTGCCATTAGATTTCATGTTTGTGTTGGGATATTGATTTGAGGTAGGACTTATGTTTCTATATAACACTTAATGTGAAATATATTTGAATGTGATATTATCTTTTATGAATTGCATGTAATAGAAATGAGAGGATTCATGTTTGAGATGTTGGTCACCTAGATTATTGTTGTAGGCATCTTGATGGAGCACATGGAGCACTTTGATTCCCTGATGGTGCATATTTTATATAGGAATTGTTCTCATGATGTTTAATTTTACTTTTTAAAATGCAATGTATACAACAAGTGAAGGAACAATAGGAAAGGAGTGTTATACATCTTGCATAATGTTAAAATGCAAATTTAATATTATTTGTCATGCAAACCTGGAGATGCACACATTACATGGGCTAGACATTCTTGGGGACACTTTATTAATTGTATTTAACATTGAAAAAATATATTTAATATTGGAAAAACTCAATGCCAAAAAGGTAAATGAGGGGGGAATGGTTTTGTAATATAATTTGGTGATTTTGTGCAAGCTTATTTTGATAAAAGCAAGCACATGAGTAGTTGTTTAAGGTTGGTCAATTTGGAGTTGGCTTGTGTGTGCATCTTTTATAAGTTGTACATGTGAGGGTTTGAAGTATGGATTGAGATATGTGGTTACATGATTCTCATTTTCTTGTTAATAGAGAGCTTGATGCTTTAGCTAGGTATTCATACAAACTTTGTAGATGCATTGTAATTTTTGTTGATAAGATAACACATAAGGATGCATGCTTATTTTTGGTGAGATTTTTTCTCTCTTGAAAGTTTTTCTAAGGTGTATCTTGTGCAATCTTGATCGCATTTTTGTTTATTATTTTGCATGTGGATTCTCAATACTTGTTTGCACAAATTTCTCTCTTTGAATTATGTGAAAAATAATCCCATATGATTGTAAATTTCCTTTCAATTAGATAAACCCATTCAATTTAAATATTTTTTCTTTATATAGCAATTAAATTATTCTTCTTTCTAAATAAAAATATAATTGTTCTCCATATTTTTTCCACTATTCTAACGTAATTTTGAATCCTGGCTTAACATCAGTAGACTAATCCAAAAATTTGTTTAAAATAAAAATGTTCTATCTTATGATTCTTAATTATTCAATATACAATGCGGATGATTCATTTTACTCAACCAACTAAAGTGCAACATATATATATATATATATATGAATTGCTCATTCAATAGACATTATATATTCCTTAAAGAAGACAAATGTTAAGACTCTACTTATAAATGGAAGGACCCACCCTGAATACTATAATGAGAATTACTTTCACTAACCTATTGGGCACCCCTATCTTTTGAGGTAGTTTTGTGTTGGCCTACTTTCATAACTATTCTCAGAATCAAGCAAGAGACACCTTTTGACTAAAAAGAAAAAGTAGTGACAACAGCTAAGTTACATTCTTGTAAGATCATAGGCAAGTCACAAAAAGTCCTAGGCAGCTCTAACAACATTCGATTTCATTTAAATACAAACTCTTCACATAACTGAACATTTGATTTTATTTATAAATTCAACGTCTCTATAAACTTACAAAACATCCTTTACTGCATTGGCACTAATGAACTTAGTGATCTACAATAAGACCAGCTTGAGAATTCTAAGATGGGAAGTATAGAGGCATATAATCTCTGTGCAGACCGTTTTGGGAAACATTGAGTGTATTTAGCTTTTCTTCACACCAACGTAGATGATCTTTGGTTACTCTTGACATACTCAAAACCCTTGTTATTATTCTCAAGTCAATAAGTGCAAGCAATATTTCCGTTTCTTCTGCTCTTCTCGGATTTGATTTACTCTTTCTCAGAAACTTTCCTCTCCTTTTCAGATCATTAAGTCTCGACTCTTTCTGCCCAACACACAACATTATGCATATCAATACCTATTTAAGCACTAGAAATAATAGAATATCTGTCTAAAAATAGTAACAAAGAAACCATAAGAGTGACATGCAGTAACAAAATGCATGTTCAATCATATATTCAGTGGTCATCATTCTAAAGCAATAAAAATAAAAAGTGGTATTATTCCATGCTTGTTTAATAAAGCCAGTTAATACCTTAGCCTACACGTACAGAGGTAAGTTTTAAGTTTTGCATACAGAACTAACGTATCTAAAAGATTGGTTTTGAAGTCATTTGTGTATTTATTTTTTCTGTGTTAGAGTTTAGTATTATCATTTTTTAAATGTTATATCATAATATGAACGCGGCTATCTTTCTGATAGAATGTACATTGATTTTTTTGGAAATTCGAAAAATACAGTAGAATTTTAAGAAATTTTCAAAATAAATTCTTCATAATAGAAAAGATTTATGATAAAAAATAAGAATTGCTGTATTCTTTTGCAGATCTGAAATAAAGTAATGCGTACATCATTGATTCTACCATCTGATTGGTTATTCAATCTAAATAATCTTCATAATTACATAAGTTTTATTGATTTAGCTGTTTACTCTCTTTTTTTTCCCTGAGAAGAGTGAGACTGTGTGCAGGCCGTCAAAAGAAGAGGTATTTAATGGAAAGATTTGCCGTGTGGGTTTTTTTAAAATTTTGCAGGCTGAAAGAAAGTCTTTAATATGCCGTTTAGAGAATATGAATGGTGGGAAGGAAATGTTTTATGCCTTCAAAGTCCTTTGTTCAACAAAGTGAAATTGGTTTATTACTTTTGGTCTCAATTATTTATGCTGTATTTTACTTTTTATTAAAAAGATAAAGGTGAATAAAATTATTCAGTGGAAGTGATATTCGATTTAGATATTGAAATTTGTTATAGTAAAAGTCTTAGTTCTTTTCTACAAATGATAAATGAATTTTTTTAATGTAGAGATGTGGTTGGTTGAAGTTGACACTTATTCATAAGGATAAAGGAATATAAAATATAGTATTTGAAAATGTTAATTCTTATTTTTTAAATGGACAATTTATACATATTAGTGTATTAGGATGTGAGCCTTATCTAAATTTAAAGGTTATAAAAAATTATACAACTAAGATATGTAGAATCAACAATATAAATACATTTAAGGATGTAGAAAATGTGATTATAAAGTAAATGTAAATAAAGACAAGGGAGTTGTGTTTCTAATTCAAAGTGTAATTAATCAAATGATATTTCTTAGGATAAGTGGCAATATTCATTTTAAGAAAGTGTGTGAAATGTTCAATAATACATTTCAAAAAAATATGAAGAAAATGAGATAATTTTTTTAAAATGTAAAAGATGATCCCTTAGAAAATTTTCTAACTTCAATGCATTTGAGCTAATGGAATCCGTTCTATATAGATAGTTGATTGGCAGCTTGATCTACTTAGTTACTACTTGATTGGGTAACATATATGTAGTGGCTTTGATATATAGGTTCATGTCAAAACCTAAGAAAACACATTGGAGTGTAACTAAGAGGATTCTTAGATATGTCGAAGGAATATTGAGTTATGGTCTTAGATTTCAACATTCAGAGAATTGTAGATTACATATTTAGATTGAGTAGGTTCCAGAGAAGATTGAAAATCTATTTTTGGTTACACTTTTGGTCTTGGCAATACAAGAGATAACCGATTGCATCACTTTCTATAATAGAGGAAGAATACAAAGCCACAACATCACCAAATACAAAGTGGACCTACCTTATATTATGGCAACAAGAGTGCTATACAAATGAAGAAGAATCTAATGCTTTATAATAGGGTTGAACAATCACTACATTAGAGAGTTGGTTCAACATAGCTTGATAAAAATTGTGTATTGTAATATAAAGAATCCTATAGTAAATATTTTCACAAAGCCTCTTGCTCTTGAAAAGTTAGATAAACACTCAAAGATCTATTCCCCTCTTTTCAGTGGTCTTTGAGGAAGAATGACAACAATAATGCTTGTTAGAATTATTAATTAAGTCGTCTTTCTTACCTTTATTGTTATTTTTATATGTCATAATACAAAAATAATAGTTTATAACTTTTGTTTATTTACTTCTTATATATAATCTATAAATAATTGTCATTTATTTAACATTAAAAACTTACATTGAATTTAGAATGAAATTCTTAAATATTATTTTAAAATCATTTATTTCTATTTTCTATAATCATAGAGGAAAACCTAGGCTGAATTCTATCTATATATACACTAAGCTCACATGTTTGCTTTAAAGTGCCTAAATTACATTTTTGGAGAGTTCAATGTAGAGACACTTAAAGTTTCCTACTATAAAATATAATATTTTAATGAGGTCTAAAAAATATATTACTAATTATAGACGAGTCTACCATAGAAAGAATAAATGGGGCACCATTGAGTCAAAAGTTACACAATCAATATCATAATATTCTAAGTTGCTAGTCGCCCACTGGGTGGGCTCTTGTAGCATGGTACGTAATTGCAAACTTTTAGGAGCTAAAAATTATGTGCAATTATATAGTGTGTCATTTGTTTTTCATAATTTTAATTTAATAATAATGTAGAAGTCTAACGATTAAGAAATATGACAATAAACCAATAAAATAAAATTATATTTAGCACATAAGCCATTACCAGTATAACTATCACCTTGAAACAGGCAGTGAGACTTTTTCTCTCTTGTAAATCACTAAAAGAAGAATATAGCAAAAATTGCACAATAATCAGTCAAACACATGAGACTCACCTTCTCTAGGCATCTTTTAATGGCATGTAAAAGGGTGGAGTCTGCTGAATCCATTAGCTTCTGATGTTTCTTTGATCTACAACTTTTAATGTCTTTATCAGCCTTCACAAAATCCCAGAAAGCCATAATAGCTTCTTCAATAATTTTGATCAACTGAGAGATGGCAATTGGATTTCTGTATATTGTTTCATGTATCACCGTCTCCTCCTCTCTTTCTACAGGTAGAGCTGTTGTACAACACACAAAAAAATACTTAAGATTCGTTCAAAATTATAATTTGTTTATATATTAATACAATTTCAGATGAACCATTTAAACAAAAACTATATACTAATACGATTTCAGATGAACCATCTAAACAAATAATTGTCTATTGCTCTTTCTTAATAACTTGTATCACTCACCCACTTCTTATCCCTGCAACCTTCTTAATACATTGTTAAACCCATTTTCTATACATAGTAATGCCCTTGTTTATGCAGTGACATATGCATATACTCTCTGTTCATTTACCTCTGAGAGCAGGGACTTGAAGTAGTTTTGGCATGAGGGATCTACTCCTGGAATATTCTTGAACTCTAGCTCCCTGGTTGTAGTGTTCATTCTCTACAAACCTTTGTAGCAGAACTTGAAACTGTTTGAATTGCTCTGCCGCCTGATCATATGACAGAGATGCTTCTCCATCAATGGAAGATGTTTCTAGATACCGAACAATTTTGTATTGCCAATGTAGTGCCTCCCAAGTCAAGCATGTCTGAGCCACATAAACATTCTCCAATTCTTCCTTTTGCAGCTTGTAATCAATTTCATCATTTTCCACTTCCCTCCTCCTTGAAGAAAGTTGACGGAAAGATGATGTTAGTTTAAGGGACCTAGACTTCTGCAAGAATTTTGGCTCGAAAATACCTGTAGTAAATTACACCGCCATTGATGAGTCTATAATAAAGAAAAAATTGATATAAAATTTAAATGATCTTTGAGTTTGTGCGCTGTGTTATAGGATATTTAATTGTGTAGGGTTTATTTGCATCAACATTTTTTCATTTTGATGATGCATGAAGGAGTGTGAAAGAGTGTGATTGTAAACAATGATGCAAATAAATTCAGAAACGCAACACACTAATCATCATGAACTGTAAAAATCTAATATCTCTGATTTAAAAATATACTTTTTCACTGAGATTGATGATAGAAAGGTCACTAACCAACTGAATGCATTTGATAGTTGTTGATCCTATCAAAATGCCTCATCCTTTCAGTATATGTCTCATATAAGGCATCTATTGATGTAGCGGTACTACTCCCATGTCCAGGGCTTGGAGGAGCTTCTGCTGGTTGATTATACCAACGATCTTCTGACTCAGATTGTCTACTCATGGTAGAGTTTCTCTGCTCACTTCCAGATGATTTTGATGTTAACTCCTCACTCACAAATTCATACTGTAATCTGAAAAGATCATGTTTAAGATCCCTGATCCTATCTGCCACTCTAAAGTGATCCGGGTTTTTCTTTCCAGTACTGAAATCACTGTTATCGTCTTCAACTATTTCACAAACATGGTTCTCCACATCTTCATCCTTGCTTAGATCATGCACAAGCTCATAAATTTGTTTGTCATTGTTTGGAACTTTGCACAGATCTTCTAATTCTTTTGACTCTAATTCTTCCAACATCTTATCAAGTGCATCCTTCTTCTCTTCAATTTCACATATCTCTCCAATCATAAATGTCCCCTCAATATTATTTATGTCCAAAGTCTCCAATAAATTATTGTGTTCAATGCTAGTTTCAGATAAATTCTTGCCTTCAAATTCAGTGTTTAAATGTTCCCTTGCAACTGTGTCATTAGTAACAACTGCCATATCCTCCACTGCAGCTGTTTCCTCAATTTGGCCTACAATGTCTTCACTTGCAAGACCCTCTAATCCTTTTTCTTCATCTTTAGGTAAGTCTAAACTATCCTCTACATTATGATCTGTTCCAAAACAGAAATCATTGACTTCTAACTGCTCCTTTTTAGTTGTACTTATTCCTGAAGTGATCAATGCATTCTGCTCTACACAAGAGATTAGTTCTTCAGAACCTGCTTCCCCATCACTAGAAACCTCGACATTATAAGACTCATCAATAATGTGGCCATTAGCTTCACTATTATCCAGAGCAATCAACACCTGATCTTCAGCCCACTCATCCTCTTTAAATTGAGATATATGTTGGTCCTCATCATTATTTTCTAAATGGGTTACATTTTCCTCAGGACCATCCTGACTAAAACCTCCAACACATTGATCATCAAGCTGCAAAACTTCCTCAAACCCATTCTGGCTATAGCCTCCAGCACATTGATCATCATTGTGTTCAAAAGCTCCAGCACTGTGATCATCAAGCTGCAAACTTTTCTCAAACCCATTCTGTTTAAAGCCTTCAGCACAGTGATCATCAAGCTGCAATTTTTTTTCAAACCCATTCTGTCTGAAACCTCCAACACGTTGATCATCACTGTGTTGAAAGGCTCCAGTGCAGTGATCATCAACCTGCAAAATTTTCTCACACCCATTCTGTTTTAAGCCTCCTACACACTGATCATGAAGCTGCAAATTTTTCTCAAATCCATTCTGTTTAAAGCCTCCAACACGCTGATCATCATTGTGTTCAAAGGCTCCAACACAGTGATCATCAAACTGCAAACATTTCTCAAACCCATTCTGTTTGAAGCCTCCAACACACTGATCATGAAGCTGCAAAATTTTCTCAAACCCATTCTGTTTAAAGCTTCCAACACCTTGATCATCATTGTGTTCAAAGTGATCATCAATTTGCAAAATTTTCGTAAGTCCATTCTGTTGAAAGGCTCCAACACACTGATCATCAAGCTGCAAGATTTTCTCAGACCCATTCTGTTTAAAGCCTCCAACACATTGATCATCAAGCTGCACTATTTTCTCAAACCCACTCTGTCCAAAGCCTCTAACACACTGATCATCAAGATCAAGCTGCCAAATTTCCTCAATTCCATTATGTTCAAAACCTCCAACACATTGATCATCAAACTGTAAAATTTCCCCAGACTCGTCCTGTTTAAAATCTCCCAAGCAGTGATCATTAAACTGTGAAATTTTCTCAACCCCGTTCTGTTTAGAACCTCCATCACATTGATCATTGGACAGTGAAGTATCCTCAACTCCATTCGTCATAAAACCTCCATCACATTGATCATTGGACAGTGAAATTCCCTCAACTCCATTCTTTATAAAACCATGAGGACATTGATCATCAAACTGCGGAATTTCTTCAACTTGTTTCTTTTTAAAACCTTCTACACACTGATCATCAAACTGCGAAATTTCCGCAAACCCATTAAAGCCTCTAACACTTCCATCCTCAAGCTGCAAAATTTCTTCAACCCCCTTTTGTAAGACTCCTCCATCATAATCAATATGGTGCACAATCTCACCAACTCCAGCACATTGTTCGTCAAATTGCGAAATTTCCTCAACTTGATACTGTTTAAAACCTTCCGGATACTGATCATCAAACTGCAAAATTTCTGCAAACCCATTAAAACCTCTAACACTTCCATCCTCAAGCTGCAAAATTTCTTCAACCCCCTTTTGTAAGACTCCTGCATCATAATCAATATGGTGCACAATCTCACCAACTCCAGCACATTGATCATCAAATTGCGAAATTTCCTCAACTTGATACTGTTTAAAACCTTCCGGACACTGATCATCAAACTGCAAAATTTCTGCAAACCCATTGAAACCTCTAACACTTCCATCCTCAAGCTGCAAAATTTCTTCAACCCCCTTTTGTAAGACTCCTCTATCATAATCAATATGGTGCACAATCTCACCAACTCCAGCACATTGATCATCAAATTGCGAAATTTCCTCAACTTGATACTGTTTAAAACCTTCCGGACACCGATCATCAAACTGCAAAATTTCTGCAAACCCATTAAAACCTCTAACACTTTCATCCTCAAGCTGCAAAATTTCTTCAACCCCCTTTTGTAAGACTCCCCTATCATAATCAATAAGGTGCACAATCTCACCAACTCCAGCACATTGATCATCAAATTGCAAAATTTCCTCAACTTGATACTGTTTAAAACCTTCGGGACACTGACCATCAAACTGCAAAATTTCTGCAAACCCATTAAAACCTCTAACACTTCCATCCTCAAGCTGCAAAATTTCTTCAACTCCCTTTTGTAAGACTCCTCCATCATAATCAATATAGTGCACAGTCTCACCAACTCCGTTCTGTGCATTTTTTACATAGAAAGCCTCAACATTCACCACTTCCTCTTCCATGTTACAGCTATCCCAATCACAATCCCTGCAAAACACAACAATCATATTAAATACATTCAATACACCTGCAAAACTTGTATTTCATATGTTTGGAGGACCAGAAAACAAAAAGGTACTGCTCCAACCTTATAAGCATTCCCTTTAAAAGAAGGATTATGATCTTCCATAATATATGCGAAACAGCACAGATGAATACACCCATCAACAAGCTGGAGAAAGTGAATCCCACAGAGCTTTTGCAGGTACAATAACAAGTCATCATCATTGATGTAAAAGTGAACATCAGCAGAGCAATGCTGGAATTTGGTACAGAAGCAGCACTGGCCCATTCATCTGCACCACTTCAAAATATCACTATTATATGCACAAAGTTACCTTAACACCCTAGGCCATACAGTTCCCATAGCCCATCTAAACTAATTCAAGAATTTTCCTGAGTAGTTTTTAACCTCCTTTAGGAAAGATTGAAGATTCTCTCTCACTCCCTACATTCATATATATATATATATAAAATCAGAGGCACTCAATGAATATGACACTTAGAATGTGTACTCCTTTTGGAATTGAGTACTTATATTAATATCTTAAAAACCCATCTTAGAGATACAAAATGATATGGAGTACAATGACTACTATGAAAGTCAAAAGCCTATATTAGAGGCCAAGTATAACTTCCCACCAAGGTGATGAATGGAATTAATTTTAATGAACATTGTTACTTTCTAAAAGGTAGTTGTAAAAATTATTTATTTGATTAGCTGGATTCAAGGTACATTTGGTAGAGTTTCTTGTTACTTTTTATTTTTGAGCTCTCTATCATTTTAATGATCTATAACAGAGTGTCATTCGAACATTAATAGAAAATATATACACAATTAAATTCAGAAAAGCAACAAATAATTAAATTCAATTTACGATCTCATATTATAAATCTACACATGATTCAATGAATATCAACAAAGAATATTTATATACCGTGCACTTGAACTTGAATCTCCTAGTCTCCTATTTGATCTCATTTCTAATTTGATCTCATTTCTAGTGGTGGGCATAATCAAACGATTCAATGAATATGAAAAAGAAATTTTGGTATGCTCTCCGAATTTGTCTATTGAAAATCTGTAGATCATCCTTAAATAACTTTTTATAAATTAAATGCCTTCAAGTGGGAAATCTATATGAAAAAAATTGATGCAGTGCAGTGGACTCACTAAGCTGATCCAAAGACAAGTAGTGAAGCTCCTAAGACAAACCAGAGCTGTAAACTTTTCTATTGTAAGATTCCTCTAAAAGAAAATTTTGCTAATGCAGGATTATAAAATAGTTTTGTATCTGCAATATTCCATCCGTTCACTTTGCTTTACTCAGTGTATGATCATAGATGCTCTACTTTCATTGTTGGCAAACTTTGTACCTTAATTACTCTCTAATTATGCAATCTTTGCAAAGTTATGCTACCATATCTAAGAAACCTAATTTAATTCTAAAGTAATACCTTAACAAATGTAATCACACAAAGCATATTCCTGTCTGCAAAAGCAATGGTGTACTATAATTACCTGTCTGCAATCCCTTTGGCCATGTTTTGCTCAAGAGATGAAGCTTGGAATAAATTGGGCAAAGCCTTGATCTTGGTTTTCATCATACTGCAATACAATTGTTCTTCATGTTATTTTAATGTGCACCAAAACTTTCTCAAATATAAACAATTTGTGATGCAAACCGGGAATTGAGTGAGATTAAGTTTTCAACTGCAGAAGAGGTGTTGGAAATCAAAGAATGTGATGTTTGATAAGACTATGTTTGGTATATGTATGACATTGATTGCATAACGGCTAGAACAGAATAATGTTTTGTGGGTTATCTTGTCTGAAAGGTAAATTCTCCTGTTTTCAATTTAAAATTTATATCATGGCACTCGTAAATACTTTCAACATGATAAAATTAAAGTTAGTGCAGGCCCTCACGTACCTAAGATGCTCTAATGGATTGAGAGTTACAACATACATATCTAAAAACAAATTTCTGATCATGGAAAATTGTAAGTTACTCATACAAATAATTATAATTTAGATTATATAAAGGAGTGGGTTGTGAATAATAATTTCTTAAAATAAATTGGATAGATATTTTATTACATCTAATTGTCATTTGACCTGAAATGTAATGTATCTATTTTGAGGTATTTATAAATTCTATATAAGCACTTCGGAATTAATATTTTACATTTCTTACATGGATGCACTTAAGATATAAGCTAATTTAAATAAATTAAGATATGCACTTAAGATATATAAGCTGATTTAAATAAATTTTAAACCAGTTTTAAATAATTTAGAATGATTTTATGGAAAGTTAGAGGATATCATATTGATACACCTCCATTCTCTAAATATAGGTCATTGGACTGCTCCTCATATAAATTTTATAATAATTTTTGAATGTGTATAATATGAAATGTAGATTATAGTGCACATCTGCAGTACTGTAACAAGGGAGCCATTGTAGAGTTGCCCCGACACTAGGGTTTTGCCAGACCCTCTATTTGGCATAGAGAAGCCTCAATGTTCGATGCAGGACGATAGACCCCTATCAAATCTATGGACGAGGATACTACGAAGGGAGGCACGAATTGAGGATGGGAACTCCTCCCGACATGCATATCGGTTAAAGGAACTACCCCCAAAAATTGTTGGGGTGCAGGCCAAAAGACAACAATAGTATGTGGGGGGCCAAGGATCCCACTCTGTCACACGGGAGATGCCAAACAATGTGCAAACTACTGATGATGTCAGTGACAAGGGCGGTTGTTCGAAATAACTACCAAGGATCATGGGGTCCCAGACATAGGCCCCTCCACGATCTGCCAGAAATGACTAGGGTTTTACCAACCGATGGGATCATTTGGGGGGGAAGTTTGTGTTACCATCCACTAAGGAGATCTTGGTGGCTTTGGACTAGGAGGTGGATGAGGAAGTGGTCCACAATTTAGCAGTTTTCTCCAAATTGGGTTTAGTTGGATGTTTTAGAGGCTTTTGGCCAAGTTTGCAACAATTGTACACCTAGATAACTAATAACTGGGAACCCTTGCTTGTTGGCATTGTTCATATCTACCCTGCAAATGGTTTTTTCATTATTATTTTTAAAAAGATTCAAGACAAGAACTCAATTTTGTGTGACCAAGTCTGGTGCTATGAAGAGACGTTTGTGCTAATGTTGAAACCGTAGCACCCATATTTCAATCCAAGCATTGAAAAGTTTGACAAAATTCCAATCTAGGTAAGGCTTCCAAACCTTCCTCTTCATTTATGGTTTGATTCTTGTCTTGAGGCGATTGGGGACCCTTTGGGGATTTTTTTGACTGTGGATGAAAGTCTCTCTAAGTTGTATCACTCTACCTATGCACGCATCTTAGTGGAAATGGATACTACTGAAGGGATCCCAATAGAAATTAGGATTAAAACCTCCAAAGGTTGTTGGCTACATACATTGGATTGTGAAGGAATATTTTTTAGATGCAATAAATGCTATCAAACAGACCACATGGTTACAAATGTGACAAAACGAGATCACAAAAGGGAGCCTCTTGGTGGAAAGATGATAAAAAATACTACATTGTACAGAAGAAAGGGGTGAAACAAAAGAGCTTCTCCCAAGTTGTTATGGAGTAGGTACATAAAGCAAAAATACCATGTTGGTGGGGGCAGATAAGGAGTTACAACAAACCACTAGTGTTTCTACTCCTGAGGGGAAAGAAAAGTGTAAATCATTGGGTCCTCATGCACCAGAAATCATTGCAGTTGGAGAGATCTAGACCCAACAGGATGCCTCAAAGCTAGAGGATCATGGGTGACATCTTGACATTTCATTTGGCAGCTGAGAGGCTGAAGCAAATTGAATTGAAGATGGATGGCACACTCTGAAAAGGAAAAAGGAGAGGAAGTCGATGAAAGCATCTTTCAATATGATCCTTCGATCACATTCCAAGACAAGGGATAACGGTTTTGATTAAGGCAAAAATAGGTTTTGAAGGGACCCAAAACCCTTTACAAAGAGATTACATAAGATATTCAATAGAGCTCCACAACCTAAGATAGACAAAAGACAACAAGAGTGACAAAAAACCAAAAAATACTAGACAAACCCAGCCCTACCCCCAAAAAAATCCAACAAAATACTGGCAAGAGAAACCTTACATCAAAAACCAACAGAACATAACTAACCCAATTTTTTCAGGGTCTCAAAAACCTCCTCTTCCAGTTGTTCCATCTTCTTAGCAACATTCTTCAATTCAATGATATCCTGAGGCATATTGGAGGTTTTCTTTTTGGTGCTAGCTCTTGTCCTCTTACTTGGACCCACAGTCAGTGGTAGCTTATTTCTCCTACTCCAGATCCACAATGGTCCCTTCTTGGTGTAATTTCTCCATTTTAGTAACTGGAGACTTCATGTTCTTAGCAGAAGACTCAACCATCTTATGACTATGCCCCATAATCTTTCACATGGTAAAATCACACTCGGTCACCCTTTGGTTCATATCCTCCATCTTGTCATATATTTCCCTAGTTTTCTCAATGACCTCCACATTCTTGGACAAGCAGTCTTCCATAAATTTTTTGGTCTCTTGATCAAAGTTGCTCAATCATTCTAACACCAACTTTAGGTAATACATTTCTATTATGAATGTTGTATCTTTATCTTACATATTTAAGATAATATTTTCTACCCGTGTGGTTCTATGTTGATCATTTATCCTCTAGAGGAGAGGACCGGGTAGTTGAGCACTTTAACTTCACACTTCTCAAAATATTACATAGAAATTTTAAATCACTCTCCATTTTTTATAGCAGCTTACTTGGCAAGTCTTGTTCTTATATATAAGGTTTTAGGACCACATCATGAAATATGATGCCGCATCAATATACTTTTTTCCAAGGTGTCCAAAAAGGCTCAAAAATTGTGAGACCCATAAATTTTCACCAAGTTATGTTTTGTTGGTGCACTGATGTGGCATCATGTGATTGGTTTCTTTTTAGATCTAAGGGAATACAATTAATTTAATCATGGGTAGTTATCATCAAAACTAAAAACTTTAAAGGCACATCTATTGGTGCAATATTGTCAAACATATTGGGTATTAAACCAGCAAGTTATATAATAACTATTTGAATGCACTCAACTACTAGGTCCTTTCCCCTGGTGGAAGTTCCATATTTGGAAACCCTAGGTCTATGTCTATTATTTTGACATAATTCAGTTTAATTTGTATGGTAAAGAACTTTTTTTTAAAAATTGTTCTTCCATTATGTTTCCCTTTGATGTCATTTATCTTAAAAAGATGTACAAAACTTGCTACTACCATGTGGGTAACTAGATATCTTGCAGCTAATCATAAGATTAGGACATGCTAAAACTTAATATGGACCATTTTCATTTAATTCTTAAAATTTAAAATATAACAATAAGTTCATTTTACTCTAAGATTAATTTAATGATTAAGGGATGATGCCTTAGAGGTCAATTGAAATGAACCAAATTTTTAAAAGAACTTGGTAAAAGGTTTAATAAAGCATTAAACTTTCGCATGGGTCAAATGAGTTTAAAGTAAGGCTTGTGTAAACAAAATTAGGAGATAAAGATAGATGCACAATGGTATAACTCAGTCGTCAACAAAAGTTTCACAAATAGTTTAGTGCATGTGGACACATGGATGATATCTTGGTTGTTCATATCTTACAAGGGATAAAGTTATTTGTATAGGATGATCTAAAATATCCTACAAAGATGGAGGACATGAGTAGAGTACCATATGTGAGGTCTATTGATGTATGATGTGTGTTATAGTCTCCACTATGCCACACATTTTTTGAGCAATGGAAGACTTATTCAATTTATGGCTAATATTGGATGGGTACTTTAGGATTTGAAGCTTAGAGAGTGTTCAAGTATTTATGGATACTTTCAAGTATTCCATATATTATCATGGCTATCTTAAAATACCTTGTTATTTATTTTATATTCATGAATATGTGGATTGATATTAGGTAGATGAAATTGATAACATAATATCCAGAAATGGATATATTTTGCCATGTTTGGTGGTGCTATTAGTTGGATGAGTAATAAATAAGCTACATTTTTTTGTCCATGAAAGAAGGGGAGCAAATATAAATTTCTCATTCTTGTATGGAATTTTGGATTAGGAGACTATGTTCTAATGTTGGGCTTGACATAGAGATTATCACTATTTCTTGTGACATTTAGAGTGTCATATGTTTAGCAAGGAATCCTACCTTTTGTACTAGAATAAAAAATGTTGATATTTAGTTCCATTTTTATGGAATGGTGGAATATGTAAAGATTAAATTGGAGAAATTAGATACCATGGATAATTGTGGATATGCCTTGATAAATACTGAGCATACATAAGTTTAGATGGCATTCTAAGGATATGGATCTCATGGCCCCTAGTAGTTAATTTTTAGTTGGCTCTTGAAATGTGTTTGACAAGTGGGAGAATATTTGGATTAGGGTGTTTCAACCTTTTCAATCCTCACATTGATGGTATTGATTAATTTATTATAGTATGGCATTTGTAATCTTATGTAATTAGTTTATGTTCATCCTATGATGTCAATTTGTAGGACCCAATACGAGGTGATAACCTACATGACAAGTGACTAGGATGACACACATTCTAGATTGGAGGAGATAGGTGTCCCACTTTGGAACCTATTGTAAGATATTTCGGTGACATTTGTCACTAGTTGTAAGAGTGAAAATATGACATTCACTATGATATATTATGATAGCACTATGATAGCTTATATAAATAAGACAAGTGTCAGTCTTGCATGTGAAAGGTGCAATACATGTTAAGAGGAACATTTTGTAGGCATCCAAATGCCTTGTATGTCAAGTTTTCTCCAATGCATTTCATGTGGGAAAATACATGTTAACATATATATTTTGATGTGTGTATACTATGAGATGATGCAAAGTAGATATCATAGGTTTCCACTTTGGAGGTCTACAAATATGAGGCACATTGGAACTTGATTTGTATGATATCTTGATTTGTATGATATTTTAGAATTTTTGTAGGTACTATTATGATGTTGAAATTACTCCATAAATCTTGTCATTATTCAAGACTCCTGAAAGATATTTTCTCTGGCAGTGTATTGTAACTATTATTTATAGATAATACATTGAGATGTGAATTTGGAGATTAGGATTTTTCCTCAAAAGAGTTTCCCATGTAAAGCTAGTTTTATGCTATAATTTTATTTTGCATGTTTCTTTGTGTTATTTAAATGTGCATCTTCTCACTATAGTTGTCTAAGGGTTTAAAAACATTGCATTATCTCCACTTCTTGGATCAATATAGGAAGTTATTTTCTTACCTTGATTTATTTTAGTTAGACTCAATTTTGTTGATTTGGCATTGATGAATGTGCATGAAATGACTACTACAACAAACCATTGGAAGAATCTTGGAGAAATTTATCAAGTTAAATCCCTTGAGAATAAGTTTTTCTTGAGAAATAATTTGCATACTCTTAGGATAGAATATGGTGGGTCTTTCGATAAACATATAAAATATAATTTCAATATGGTAGTTACTCAATTGATTGCATGGGAGGAAAAATGGAGAAGGATCAGTTTATGAAAAAACTACATTTTTTCCATATTCGTAAAACTACCTTATTATGCCCATCAAAGCACTACCACCTAGTTCAAGATGGATGAAGTTGTTGCATCTTTGTTTTCTAAACAAATGAGAAGGAAGAGTTTTAATTTTGATAAGGAGGCCTTAGATGTTCAATGTTCATGGAAGATCCTGAAAAAGAGAAAGAATAAGGATAGAAAGTAAGATAAGTCTAGATCTAAATATCATGGGAGTCTAAATCTCATGGGAGATGAAAATAATAATTTTAAGGTGAAATGTTAGAATTAAAATAAAGATAGACATCTAAGAAGAGATTGTAAGGAGGAGGAGTAGGAAAATGTATATCTTATAATGCGTCAGAGATAATCTCATATCAAGGTAATGTTTACATGTTACTACCTTGGTTTCTCATGCATTAGAAGTTCTATCGTGAATAGACTATGTTGCCTCTTTCCAAATGACCTTGCATTGATGTTGATTAAAATATTAAGAATATAATTTTGGGAAGATTTATTTTGAATATTATTGTCATTTAAATATTGTTAGAAGTGGTAAACTCTTAATTTGATTTCTTGTTGGGAAAGTGAATTTGACCAATGGTATACAATATATCCCTAGTTTGGCACTGAACCTTATTTTCTTATTAAAATGAATGATGTAGGTGTGTAACTTATTTTCACAATTGGAGGGTGCAATATGGTTAAAGGAGCTCTTACTAAATTTTTCTAATTTAGCACTCTATTTCAAGTAGACTCGTATTTAATAATTTTTTCCTTCCTACCATAAAAATATCTACAAAATGTTTTCCTTTTTTCATTTGAAACAAAAAAAAAGAGGTGAGTTGTGTCTACTTATAATGGTCATGGTGTATACCTACCTAAGAGTACTCATATTTTGCAGGCTAAGCTAATAGTAAACAAAATAAAGTTATGGCACCAAAGGAAGGGTTACATAGGTGAGAATTGAGGACCTTAAAATAGAATGTGTTAATTGTTTAATGATTGTAAAAAAATTATTATAGAAAAAAAAGGTTTTTAAGGGACCCGAAACCTTTTATACAAAAGATTAGTACATAATCAGATAAACTATTAATGCATCAAAAATAATGTAAGACAAGAAGATTGCAATAGAAAGACAAATAGAGAGAGGCAGCCAAAGATGAGAAAAAAAAAACTAGAGAGGAAAGGAAAACCAAAAAACCAAAGAAGAGTGGTACCAGCTAAGCCAAGTTCTTGAGGGTCTTTGCCACTTCAACTTCCAATTGGCTCATGTTAAGAGCCCCTTTCTTCAAATCCTGCAAATCAAGAGAGGGCATCTTGGGTTTTTTCTTAGTATTCCCCTTGGTCCTCTTGATAGGCCTAGAATCCCCCTGGCCTTTGTCATTATTAGCATCCAAGTCCATGGTCATCTTCTCCTATTGCACCTTGTAAAGGTTGTCCATCATAAGCTTCATAGTTTCAACAATGTTTTTTATAGTTTAATGATTGTAAAGTTAAGTTTGTTTTATATGAATATTTTGTCTATAAAAAATAAAATTGCATTAAGTTTTTGTGGGCAGAAATATCACTTTCAAATATAGGGATTTTTGGTCATTTATGATCATTGTAATGCTAGGATTTCAGTTTGATCCTTAGCAATATTATTTTGAGTCTAATTTGGCTTTAATAAGGCAGTTGTAAACATCAAAATCAGAAGTCCACTTAGTTTTTGTTTATGTGGATGGTATAATTAAAGAACTCACTTATCCTAATGTGGACGCTAATGCAAAATCTGATTGGAAGATAAAAAATTCTATGGCTTTAGGAATTGTGAGATTGTGTTTCCCAAGATTAATTTTTTCACATTAAAATATTTTAGGATGTCAATGAAGCTTGGGATAAACTTGAAGATTTGTATGGTATAGTGGATGAGGATAAGGGATGCTCAATTGAGGTAGACCTTATCAACTTTAATCCTAATAACCTTGACACAATTTAAGATTATATCAACAAATAACAATGAGTTTAGAGCACAACTTAAGAATTCTAGTATTACCACAAAGGATGACAAGTTAATCCATCACATGTTGAACAAGCTTCCTTCAAAATATGTAGCTTTTGTTTCAAGTTACCAAACTCATAAGTGTTGGAGATTTGCCAGCAGACCAGTACTGACTGTATGTTTGTCATTGATGAAAACATATGGAAAGTAGCATGCGTGGAAGTCTTATGAAGTAAGCTTTCAATATATGATGCATGGACATGATATCATGGGTGCAGAGGTTAACTGTTAGTACAGACAGTTATATAGCAGCTTGTGTTAGCAGTGTTCCTGATAGAGTAACAGACAGTGTTCTATGTATGGTTGTCCGTACAGTTATCATGGAGCCTTGCACACTTGGATATATGTTGAATACATTTCAATGATGTTAAGTTCATGGACACATAGTCTGATGATGAACGCAAGTAAAGTTATGCAGTCGCTATTCACCAGTAGTAGTTTCCTATGTTTGTTCAGCAAAGCCGATAGAGATTTTATTGGTTATTGAGTTGCACCTATCTTTAGGGTATGCGCCCTTGGATTAAATGTTAGAGATGATTTATTGATGATCGGTTAAGAACACAGGAGTTAATTCATCTTATGGAGAAAGATCTAGTTGTTTTGGTAGAGCTGACATTGTGTAGCATGCGTCTACATTTATCTTATTAAGATAGGTCCCAGAATATGTTGCGTGCATAATAGAGCCGACAAAATTTTTGGAGTCTATTATGGTTTCTCTAATATGATTTCAAGGTGGTTCTAACAGGCCGAATTGATTATATCATTTGGAGGAAAGATATTTATAGGCAGTCATTTGTGATTACATGAGTGTGGCTCATGGTTGATTAAGCAGAGCAGAGCAGAGTGTGCGAAGTGTTGAGCCATCAGAAGAAGGTCTATGTGACCAAGTAGAATATTTGTGTTATTCATTGGAACTGATCAAGACAGCAGGTCAAAGCGCAGTTCACCAAGATCCAAATATAGTGTGTATCTATTATTCAGGAGGTTGTAGCCTTTGCCCCTTTGAGTAGTGAGCTCTCGGACAGTGCATCCTCTCCCCTAATAGGGACAATTGTAAAAGACTCCTAACAGGGTCTGACTCTTGACCAGGTCTACTATACTTAATATATTGTAAAGCTACTCCTAATAGGGTAAAGGATCTTCTAGCAAGGATCATTATACACTAGTACAAAATATTAGTGGGTATCAAGTCCCACCGGGGTTTTTATCTATTTGGGTTTCCCTGTAACCAAAATATTGGTGTTATGTTCATGTGTTCTTTCATTGTGTTTATGCTTTATGTTTAAGTATACTTAATTGGATAAAGAATTGAAACTTGTAGATAACTGATTCACCCCCCCCCCCCCCCCAGTTATCTCTTGGGACTATTCCTAACAATTGGTATCAGAGCAAAGTGCCTCGAAGAGAAATTTTAACAACTTGAGCTTGATCAGATGGCATACTTCAGGAAAGAGAGTCCTAAGTTTGATGGAGAGAATTATCTTGATTGGAAGAACAAGATGGTGACTCATCTTTAGTGCATTGGTTTTGAAGTTTTTAATGTAACTATTAAAGCAACCAAGATCCCTACCCTAGAAGACCTTGGACAAGATGATGCTACTGAAACACAAAAGGAAATGTTTCATCAGAATGCTATTGCCAAAGAAGCCCTTATCAACACCCTATCAGATAGTGAGTTTTCAGAGATAAAGAAGGTAGACACCACCCACAAGATATGGAAGTACCTAGCAGACATATTTGAAGGAGATAAACAAGCAAAGGATGCACACAGAAAAACTTGGAAGAAAAGATACAATGCATTAGAGATGCTGCCTGAAGAAAACATCAGAGCTTATAATCAAAGGATCAATGGAGCAGTTGTTGGAATCAGAAACAATAGTGGAGAGATCTCAAAGGAAGATATTATGGACAATTTGATGGCTACTCTCACTCCAGAATATGAAAACAAGATCAACATCCTTGATGAAACCATATAGCTTACATCTAATTTCAAGAGACAGACCTTGATTAGAAAAATCTCAGCTTTTGAGATTTCAAGATTGAAGACAAAACCTAAAAGTGAGACAACCTTTAAAGCAATAGTTCATGGTAAGAAATTTGCAAACACTTCTGGTAATTTTGATGATGATGATGAAGAGAAAACTTTAGATGATTTTATTGCTATGATTGCTAAAAGAGAAAAGAAAGGAAAAGGAAAATATGAAGGTCAATTTCCATTTGAGTTCTTTTCATGTAATAAGATAGGTCACTTTGCATCTAAGTGTCCTACTAGAGCTAGAAAGTTCAAAAAGGATTACAAGCCTAAGTACTCTAAGGAATGTTACTTTGCTGGAGATGGAGTCTCAAATGAAGAATCAGGTGAAGAAGAAATTAGATTCATTGCTATTGTAGACAAAATGAATAATAAGATAGAAAATAAAGATGTGAAAGAGAAACAAGAGATTTCATTGATTTCCCAAGCAGATATAAGGACAGACTGGATTATAGATAGTGGTTGTTCACTTCACATGACAGGTGATAAAGGCAGATTTGTTCATCTGGACAAATACAATGGTGGTATGGTCAGATTTGGTGACAACACTCCTAAAACAATAGTTGGTAGAGGAGCCATCACCTTGGATGGTAAGAATAGTACTGATGATGTTCTCTATGTTGATGGTTTGAAACATAACCTTCTTAGTGTTGGACAATTACTTGGAAAAGGATATCAGTTGGAGTTCAAAGATGACAAATGCATCATTAACAACAAGGATGGTGTTATGATTGCATCAGGCTCAAAGACAAGAGGTAATGTTTTTCAACTCAATTCAGAAGCAAGTTGTTTTGTTGCCAAAGTTGATGATAGTTGGTTGTGGCATAAAAGACTATGTCATATCAATTTTGATAACATAGTAAAGATAAGCAATGTAAAGGCAGTAAGAGATCTACCTAGCATAGCAAAGCCAGTTGATACTATATGCAGGGAATGTGTGATGGGAAACCATGCAAGGAATTCATTCAGGAGTAAGCATAATTCAGTAGAGAACAAGTTGGATCTGATTCATATAGACCTATGCGGTCCAACTCAAACAAGATCATACTATGGTGAAAGGTATTTCATTTTTTTTTTGATGATTATACTAGGATGATGTGGGTTGCGTTCTTAAAAGATAAGTCAGAAGCATTTGATAAGTTCAAAATATTCAAAGCTAAGGTTGAGAATGAATCTGGATTAAAGATAAAATGTTTGAGATCAGATAGAGGAGGAGAATTCACCTATGACAGATTTTATGAGTACTGCGAAGAACATGGCATAAAGAGACAATTAAGTGCACCTAGAACACCTCAGAAAAATGGGATTGCAGAGAGAAGGAATAGGATCATTCTTGATACAGCGTGCACCATCATGATAGAAGGAAAAGTTGCACATGCCTATTGGAGAGATGCAGTCAATACAACAGTCTACACCATCAATAGAATTCAGTTAAGGCCTGACCCTGACAAAACACCATATGAGCTTTGGTTTGGTAATTTTCCTAGAGTAAAATACTTCAGAATATTTGGAAGCAAGTGCTACATCAAGAGGGATGAAGCAGTAGGAAATTTGATGCAAGAAGTGATGAAGGTATTTTCCTTGGTTACTCTACTAAAAGTAAAGCTTATAGATATTTCAATTTAAGATTGAAAAAGATCATTGAAAGTGCTCATGTTAAGATTGATGAAAAGTTTATGGTTCAAGAAAGATATCATGATTACTCACCCATGATTGAAGAAGAACCCAGACCCTCTACTAGTGAGACAGTTATTGAAGAAATGTTTGATAGCATTAATGTGTTATTGAATGACCTTGAAACAAGTGAAGAAGAAACTCCTAAGGTTGATGAGTCTACATCAACTAAAGGTCCAAAGTTTACATCTAGAATTCATTCTAAGAAAGACATCATTGGAGATTAGAGTGGAAAAGTCTTAACAAGATCACAAGCAAAGAACTCAACTAGCAGTGATGCGGTATGTTTACTATCTCAGATTGAACCTTTAAGTGTTGAAGATGCTTGTAATGATTCATATTGGCATGATACTATGAAAGAATAACTTGATCTGATCATTAAGAATGACACTTGGGAACTGGTCCCAAGACCTAGTGATAAGAATGTGATTGGTACAAAATGGATATTTAGAAATAAGATGAATGAAGATGGTACAGTAGTAAGAAACAAAGCAAGATTAGTCTGTAAAGGATATGCACAAAGATAAGGCATTGACTATTCAGACACATTTGCACCTGTGAGTAGATTAGAAGCTATTAAGTTGTTTCTAGCTTATGCTACAGTTAAAAACTTCAAAGTTTATCAGATGGATGTCAAGTCAGCATAATTAGAATGGAGATTTGAAAGAAGAAGTATACATTGAGAAGCCAGAAGGATTCACCTTATCAGATAGACTTGATATGGTATGCAGACTAAAGAAGGCCCTCTATGGACTTAAGCAAGCCCCTAGAGCATGGTATGAGAGACTAGATGGATACTTAACAAAGATTGGATTCAAGAAAGGAGCAACAAATTGTAATCTATTCATTAGAGAGACATCTGAAAGTTTGTTACTTGTAGCTATATTTGTTGATGACATTATCTTTGGAGGTAATGACAAACTTAGTGCTGAATTTACTAAGGAGATGCATAATGAATTTGAGATGAGTATGATTGGTCCTATCAAGTATTTCTTGGGATTGAATGTGTAGCAGACAGAGAAAGGTATATTCATTAATCAGTCCAAATATGTGAAGAAAATATTATATAAATTCAAGATGGATGATTGCAAGCCAGTAGGGGCACCTATGATTACTAGATGCAAGCTTACAAAAGAAGATGACTCACCAACAGTTGATATAACATTGTATAAGTCTATGATTGGAAAACTAATTTATCTTACTCAGACTAGACCTGATATTTCAAATGCAGTTGGCATAGTTGGAAGATTTATAGCAGAGCCTAAGAAAAGTCACCTCATGGTAGTAAAGAGGATATTCAGATACTTACAAGGCACTATAGACTATGGTCTATGGTATCCTAATTCAAAAAATGTTGAGCTTCATGTGTACATTGATGCAGATTGGGTAGGATGTGTTGATGACATGGAGAGTACATCAGGAGGAGCAGTGTTTCTTTATGATAGACTTGTCACTTGGACAAGCAAGAAACAAAATTGTATTTTTCAGTCAACAGTAGAAGTGAAGTATGTTGCAGCAGCCTTGAATTGTTCTACAATTGTGTGGATCAAGTAGATGATAAAATATTTTGGAATTTAGATTGATTATCCTATTTTTATTCACTGTGATAACACTAGCACTATCAATATTTTGAAGAACCTTGTGATGCATGAAAAGACAAAGCACATTGAGATAAAGTATCACTTCCTAAGAGAGAAAGTGGCAGAGAAAGAAGTCAAGATGGACTATGTGAGTACTAAAGATTAGTTGGAAGACATATTCACAAAGCCCTTGCCCAAGGATACTTTTGAGTATCTCAGGGAGAAGTTGGGAGTAATTCCCTTCCCTGATTCTACTTAGAAGAAAGAAGGAAAGGCATCAGTCCTCAGGGACTGATGGAAGGTTGACTACTCTACCTCAGGAGTAGTACTAGTGCTTAAAATGAATGGCACCCTTTTCCATTGATGTCAAAGGGGGAGTAGTATTCAGAGTCATGAAAAATAGAAGGAATAATACACTTAGGGGGAGCAGTATTCAGTTGTGACAGCAGTTCAGTTGAGGAAATGGAGAATGTTAGAAAATATTGCAGTAGATGAAGGATTCATCTTTGGGGAAGTTTTGAAGAGGAAATGGAGAATGTTACAAAAGAAATGTTCATTTGGGTTGGTGGTGGTTTTTCATTCCACATGTTTCCATCAATGCCAAAGGGGGAGATTGTTGAAGATTTGCCTGCAGGCCAGTACTGACTATATGTTTGTCATTGATGACAACATATGGAAAGTAGCATGCGTGGAAGTCTTATGAAGTAAGGTTTTAGTATATGATGCATGGACATGATATCAGCATGATATCATGGGCGTAGAGGCTAACTATTAGTACAGACAGTTATAAAGCAGCTTGTGTCAGCAGTGTTCCTGACAGAGTAACATACAGTGTTCTGTGTATGGTTGTCTGTATAGTTATCATGGAGCCTTGCATGCTTGGATATATGTTGAAGACATGTTAGTGATGTTAAGTTCATGGAAGCATGGTCTGATGATGAATGCAAGTAAATTTATGTAGCCGCTATTTTCCAGTAGCAGTTTCCTATGTTTGTTCAGTAGAGCTGACAGAGATTTTATTGGTTATTGAGTTATGCCTATCTTTAGAGTATGCACCCTTGGAGTAAAGCTTAGAGATGAGTTATTGATGATCAGTTAAGAGCACAGGAGTTAATTCATCTTATGGAGAAAGATCCAGTTGTTTTGGTAGAGCCGATAGTGTGTAGCGTGCATCTACATTTATCTTATTAAGACATGTCCTAGAATATGTTGTGTGCATAATAGAGCCAATAGAATGTTTGTTGGAGTCTGTTATGGTTTCTCTAATATGATTTCAAGGTGGGGTCTAATAGGCCGAATTTATTATATCATTTAGAGGAAAGATATTTATAGGCAGTCATTTGTGATTACATGAGTGTGGCTCATGGTTGATTAAGCAGAGCAGAGCAGAGTGTGTGAAGTTTTGAGCCATCAGAAGAAGGTCTATGTGACCAAGTAGAATATTTGTGCTATTCATTGGAACTAATCAAGATAATAGGTCAAAGCCCAGTTCACCAAGATCTAGATATAGTGTGTATCTATTATTCAGAAGGTTGTAGCCTTTGCCCCTTTGAGCAATGAGCTCTCGGACAGTGCGTCCTCTCCCCTAATAGGGAAAATTGTAAAAGTCTCCTAACAGGGTCCGATCCTTGACCAGGTCTACTATACTTAATATATTGTAAAGCTACTCCTAACAGGGTAAAGGATCTTCTAGCAAGGATCATTATACACTAGTACAAAATACTAGTGGGCATCAAGTCCCACCGGGGTTTTTACCTATTTGGTTTTCCTTGTAACCAAAATATTGGTGTTGTGTTCATGTATTCTTTCATTGTGTTTATGCTTTATGTTTAAATATACTTAATTGGATAAAGAATTGAAACTTGTAGATAACTAATTCACCCCCCCCCCTCTCAGTTATCTCTTGGGACTATTCCTAACAATAAGTTGACCATGGGAAGTTCCTTCACTAAACCTTCATTTGATTCATTTGCATAAATATTGATGTTAGAATAGTCAAAATTGATGTGTATGGGGATTATCAAGGCTTCAAAGTCTAAGGCATTGGTGGCTAGCAATGAGAATCAAAGGAATCAAGGTGGAAAAGGTTCCAACAAGAAGCAAATGAATTGGAGGGCCAAACCACAAGTAGAGAAAACATAATCTTCCTCCTCACAACAAGGCAATTATTCATCTTCTTCCAACAAGAAGGAAAACAATTTTAAGAAGGACATACCACCTCGTGCATATAGAAAGAAGAAAGTGTCATTCATGCCCCGCAAGGGAACCGGGGAAGATAACAAAGATTCTCTTTAGGAAAGAAAACCTATGAAATGAAATATGAAAATTTTCAAACTTTAAAAAAATTATATGCATAATAATATAAACAAAGTTTAACTTAAATTCATCCCATGGTTCCCCACTAGAATACTAGCCATTCATTTTAGTTTCATTAAATGTGCTAACAACTTTGATTAACTTTAAACCAACTATAACATAACATTTGAAAATCTTTAGAAAGAAATATAAATGCTTCCATTCAAATATTTAACTTAACATTTAAGATCCATCTATATTCTCAGAGTATTCCTTTATGAACAACATAGCATTTAAAGCATTAATCCCATATAAATGAATCATTTCCAAAATTGAATAAATACATGTATGAACTCATCCCATTTTATTTACTAGCCTTTCTTAATCAATAATAATGTACAACATTCCACCTTACTTGGAAACTTACTAAATTCCTTTCTTTAAATACAATATGCTTTGAATAAAGATTACATTTCCCTTTTCTTTCCCTAAATCTACCCATACCAAATTACATCACTTTTGAAATACAATAAAGATTACATTACATTCATCTCCTCTTGGGAGGTTACAATAATGACATAACTTTACATTTGATTGCAAGTAATGAAAGCTAAGTAAAGAGTCTTCTTTCTTCAAAACTGGAACAATGTACAAGCAAGAATCCTTTCAGCACTGCAACTGCAACTAATACCTCAATAAATAAAGATTTACCACCCAACCACATGGATACCAAAAGGTCCACTCCCCTGTGCTAGGAGATAAACACCAAGATCCACGCAAGAATGAGATAGCTAGGCCATTCCTAGGGTTGAGGTAACCTTTTTCAAATAATGACTGAATAAGGAATGAAACTCAAATCCCTTCCCAAAGGTTCACAAGACTAGGTAGAAACTCTAAGCAACAATCTAGATGAGCATCATCGCATAGCCCTCACCCCTTGGGTTGTTCTGGTACTAATCACTCTTAGCCTCGGCCCCCAAGTAGGCACATGCGGAACCGAATACCTTTCATAAGGACAAGGCCATTCGGTCATACCTATGCATAGGTACCTTCTCCCACTCCCATCCATAGTCTTTACTAGCACCAATGGCATGGGATAGGCTTACATTTATCTTTTTAATGTTTGATTCCATCCCCATCTATTTTATTTAAAGTTATCACTTAATTAAACAACTCATCAATGGGTTATCCTAGTACTAGCCACGTCTTAGAGCCCCAACCCCACACTAAGAGCCCCTCACCTAGTTTTCTTAGGTTTTCTACCCTTACCCAAGCATCATATAACATTCAAGTACTTGAAAACAAGATTAGGAATGATTTAGGAAGCCATGTGGTTTTCCTAGTCCACTGGACAACCCTAAACCCTAACCCTAATTCCTAAACACATCAAGAAGATTAACTAAGAATCTAAACACACCATAAAATATACACCTGAAAGGACAAGTGACACAAAATGCCCCAATATCACTTAGGGTTAGCCCCATATCACCTGGGAATCCTAAAACACTAAAATTGCTCAAAACCAAGGCCTGGCAAAGAACTGCGCAGTTGGTTCAAGAAGTTGCATAGTTGGGCCATAGAATTATGTAGTTGGGGCCTCAAGATGTGCATTTGGTAATGTGAACTATGCAGTTGGTCTCCAGAACTGTGCAGTTGGTCAAGAATTGTGGATTTTGAGAAACAGGACTTGCAGATTGGGTTTCTAGGTAAAACTCGGCATGATGGAAGCACCAGATGTAGAATCAGGGAAAGACCCAGTTGAGATCTCCCCGTTTCCCTTCCAAAAAATCCCTCAATCCCATTATAACTACCAACTATCCCTACTCAAAATCTGGGAACAATGGGAAAGGTACAAAGTCCAGAATGCAAACAAGGAGAATTGATCTTCCTAAAATCTGAGAGTACCTAAAGACCTATTAAACACACAAGAGAGTATAAAAAGATCTTAGGAAGACTTTAGAATCTAACAAAGCATGTATGGAAATAAAATAACTCATACAGAAAGCATAATAGTTTATGCAACCAATATATTTCAAACACAAACATAATTATCATCCTTTCTCCTAAATCTATCTCACAATAATGCAGACACAATTCAAATAGCACAAACATTCTCTAATTGCATATCCATATAAGAAAACAAATAGATAGATAGAAATACATTCAAGAAAACAATCACTTAAGAAGGATCATCTCCCAGAATAGATCATACCTGGAGTCCTGCGGAGAATCCATTGATGAAGAAGGATCCTGATTATCTTAGCCTACTTCAAACAATCCTCCAGACTCCCTCTGAATTCAGCCACAATAATCCTTCAGAAATATAATGAAATCCTATCTAAAAAAATAATGAAACTTCCCCTGAGAGATTATTTTCTAGCCAACTCCCTATCTCACAGGAATCCTTCTCGTATATAGATTAAGGGAGTAGTTGCATGGGAAAATCCAACCGATGCAACTATCCAAACCAATTATTGGTTAATAGTTAGGCTTAAATATATTTAATAAAACCATTCCTAAGAAGAGATATATATGTTAATAATAATCTTACTTTTATTTCCTTTATTTAAGGAAGCAAGAGTAACTATTACCTCTAACATATTTTCTATTACCTTAGTTACCTTGGCTATAGTAAAGAGGTTTACCATTTATTTATTAGCCTTCCACATAAGTAATCTTATTTGTTTATTAATATTATTTAAAAGCAATACTTACTTCCACGCACATAATTATATAAATATATGTAACCATATGCATACGTGTGCACCCATATGCTTATGTGTACATATACCATTATAGATATTATTGCAAACATATTATTATTAATATCATAAACATATTATTATTATGGATATTATAAAACCTTATTTAACTCATATCCCATATCACATTCTTAAAAGATACAATAGTACATATAAGTAACTACTAACAAAAGATAGAATATTCTATACAATCGAACTAGAGTTACCATTCACAACATCTCATAATCAATAAATGCAAGGAACAAGCGACAAGATCCACAAAATCTAACAAGGTGAGACAACACATAATTCACCATCAACACAAGGACTGACTCCGGAACTCCCCACCTAAGGAACAAAAGGGTCAAAGGTAGGGTTCATTCTCATGGAACCTTGGTCATATTTCCATAACAACAATGATCAAGGATTTTGAGGGCTCACTCAGACCTGTGAGACCAGGTCGAGTTGATGCTCGGTACCTGCAAGCCCGCATCACCAAGAAGAGATACATGTGCATAGATATATACCATAAGACACTTGCAAACAGATGATCAGGATCGATACATCATGTGGACCTCAACTAAGTGAGTAACTATGACTTCATCCTAAATCATGAAAACACATCAGTCACATATACATAAAGCATGAGACATCATAGACAATAACTGATTAGATTCCAAATCCTTGGGTCAGCTCTATTTTCTATAAACATATAAAGATAGATGATTTTCAATTTCATAAACATTAAACAATAATCATAAATGAGTACGTCTAAATATCGGATAAGCATATCATAATCCAATTAAGCATAATTGTAAACATGTAGTTCTAACCATCATAATTCAAGATGTCCAAATCAAAGAGTCAAAGTATAATCATCTGAGAGGGTATTACAAAAAGGTCATGATGAGCATCATTCCCAATAAAATAGGATCGATGAGTTGCAAAACTTACTTAAGAAGAACAAAATCAATGTACCAAATGCTTCCAAGGATTCATTTCCTTCCACTTCAATTGGAAAAGGGAAAGTATTTTGGCGACTACAAGTTCTTCGAAGAAATAGATTCTTGACTCGAGTGCAACTCATCATATGGGTGCTTCAAAGGAGTAGTTTTCTTTTTTTCAACCATCTAAGGTACCTCACATCTTTGTAGGGGATGATACTCAAGTGAAAGTTTAAGGGAATGTTCAAGTTGAGATGGAAAATGGAGCATTAAAGAATGTTCTTTATGTTCCTAACCTTAGAACCAATCTCCTTTCAATTTACCAAATCACTCACTATGGAGGTGGAAATAAAGTTGAGTTCCTTCATGATTTAGTTTTGGTCAAAAACCTCAAGGATGATACTTTGGCTGCAATGGGAAAAGATAATCATGACACAAGGCTTTATTCATTCTCCCACTTTTTTCCTAGGTCATCTTTTCAAGCCTTTTTGACACATTTAAATTCACAAAGTTATGGCATGAGCGGTTTGGACATATCAACTATCTCTATCTTCATTAACTAATTAGCAGAAAGAACATGGTCAAAGGCCTACCTACAGTCAAGTTTTTTGAGGTTGTACATTCAGATTATGAAATGGGAAAGAATCTCAAAGAGAAGTTTGAAAAAGGTAAGTCTTGGAGAGCATCAATGGTTCTGGAGTTCGTTCATAGTGATGTAGCATGCCCCTTTCCAATGCCATCATTTAGAAAGGCTTCCTAATTCCTCGCCTTCATTGATGACTATTCACATTATATGGGTTTACTTTCTTGGTCATAAGAGTGAAGTGTTTGAGAAGTTTCTCACCTTCAAGGCTCATGTTGAGACATAATTAGGGAAAGTTGTCAAGATTCTATGAACAGATAATGGAAGGGAATATGTGAATTCAAGACTTATAGACTTTTGTACACTTGAAGGGATTAATATTTAGAATTTAGTTGCATACACTCCACATCACAATGGTGTTGTAAAAAGGAAGAATAGAATTCTTAAGGAAATGGCTAGCTACATGATTCATGCTAAGTCTCTTAATCCACATTTTTGGGCTAGAGCTATAAGTTGTTCCAATCACATCCAAAATCAAGTTCCTCATAAAGCCTTGGATGGAATCACTCCTTTTGAGGCTTGACGTGGTAGAAAAATGGCTGTGAAACACTTCAAAGTATTTGGTTGTCCATCTTGGGCACAAATACCTCCACAGAAATGGAAGGCATTGGAACCTCAAAGTAGACCTTGCATATTTGTTGTATATCCTAAAAGTGTTAAGGAATTTAGACTTACGCATCTAGAGACACATGAGATTTTCTTGGAGAGGAGTGTTCACTTTAGGGAAATTTCACCCAAGATTGACCTCTACTACTCCTCTTCCTTCCTCCATTGTGGAAATTGATAGTGATAGTGATTAAAATGATGATAATCCATCAACCTCAACTTGCATGATTATGCCTTTCCAAGGTCCAGTTATAGTTGAGGATACTTTGTCTTCTTCCATTAGACCTCGTTGGTTTCAACAAAATCCTTTTTACACAGCTTCATTTGTGGGAGATCCTTCAAACACTTGAAGGACAAGGTCACAACATCAATGTTTTCCACATGATTATATGGAAATTGCTTCATATCCATGGTCATTTCACAAAGCATCAGGAGTTTCTAAATGGGACTTAAACATGGAGGAAGAGTATAACTATTTGATGAGGAATCACACATGGGACCTAGTTCCTCTTCCTAAGAGAAGAAAGATGGTTCGATGTAAGTGGATCTATTAGATGAAGTTTGTAGTGGATGGAAGTGTGGATAATTTTAAGGCTAGACTTGTTGCAAAAGGTTTCTCATAGGTTTCGGGTGTTGACATAATGATACCTTTGCACCTGTAGCCAAGATGAAATCCATTTTTTTGACACTTTCTATTGTTGAGGCTCACATGGTTGGGCTATACATTAGATGGATGTGAAGAGTACATTTCTACATGGGGCTCTTCACGAGGAGATTTATATGGAGTATACATAGAGATTCATACAGGATACTTCTATGATTTGTAGATTGAGGAAGTCTATCTTTGTTCTCAAACAGGCTTCTAGGGCTTGGTATGTCAAGATGGATTTCTTTTCTTCTCTCAACAAGGTTCATCAAGTGTCATTTAGATCCAAATGTCTACATTTTGTGATAGGATGGATTTCACTTGATACTTGTTCTCTATGTTGATGATTTGATCATAATAGGGACTACTTCATCGATCATTGGCAGTGTCAAGTCTTCTTTCCAGAACATATTTTCTATGAAAGATTTGGGTTTATTGCACTACTTTCTTGATATTAAGATCTCAAATTCCTCAACAAGGATCACACTTTCTCATCCCAAGTATGCTCTTGACTTACTTTCTTGATTTAGTATGAGTGATTGCAAGTCTTCACTTACTCTCTTTCTTTCAGGAGGCAATCTTGAGGCTAAGTGTTCTACGCTACTTATTGATGCTACATTGTATAGACAACTTGTAGGAAGCCTCATATACTTGACACATACATGTCTTGACATATCTTTTGCAATTGACATGGTTTCTCACTTCATAAAAGAGCCACGTGAGCTTCATTGGAAGGCATCCAAACACATATTGTGTTACATATGAGGTTCACATACATATAGGATTCATTATGCAGTGAGTATTGGACTTGACTTGGTTGGATATACAAACTTAGATTGGGCAGGTGATTTTAGTGATAGTAAGTCTACTTTAGGTTACAACTTTCATCTTGGTTCAAGCCCCATTTTTTTGGCAAAGTAAGAAGCAACATGTTAATGCTCTCTCTTTGACTGAGGTTGAGTATTGAGGGGTTGTTAATACAACTACAGAGTCTATTTAGCTTCAACATACCTTGACAAAGTTTGGTTTCAACATTTCATGACCTTCAATCATTCACTGTGATAATTAGAGTGCTATATAGATCTCGAAGAACACAATCCAACATAAGTGGACCAAACACATCGAGGTCCATATGCACTTCATTAAGGAGCTAATACAAGAGAAAGTCATTGACTTGATATATTTTCCTACAGTAGAGAAGATTATAGACATCCTCACCAAACCCTTCACTAAGAGTAAGTGTCTCCAATTGCAATCTCTCTTGGTGGTGAGGGATATTTCATCAAGGGGGGTGTTGGTTCCCAAAACCATGGATTGCTTAAACCCTAAATAACTACCAAGTCTTATGACAAGGTCAAGCAAGGACTGTGTCCAATGAACATGAATGATCAATGTGATCAAATTCCTCTGCACCTCTGGCTCTACCACACCAAGGCGGGTGCACCTCTTCTTTAAACTCCATTTTTCAAATAACTAATTCAATACCCTTTGTGTGCTAAAATTTTGTCACACTTCTATGAATCCTTACATGCAAGAAAACTCAAGAATGAGCCCTCACAAATTGATCCATAGCTCTCTATGCATGGAGTTGCAAGATTTGTAAAATTGCTCTCAGCTAGAGCTATAAACTCATGACCTTGCTAGTCAACCATACAATGAGAGATCCACAATGAAAACAAGGGCAAGAATGTCAATATCTCCAATGAAACCAAATGTATGCAATGCAATGCAAATCTATGCAAATTAATCTTATGAGAATGAAGATGCAATTAAGCTATGAAAATGGAAATGAAAGAGTTACAAACCCTCTAATTAAACTATGTGAGATTAATATAAAACATGAAAGGAAATGATACCATGATGATGCAACTATGATGCAAGCTAAGATGTGATGTAGATGCAAGATGAATGCCAATGATTCTCTAAATCTTCAAAACTTGATGCAAGAATATCTCCAAAAGCTTCAATGACTTAGAAAATCTGTAGCATAATAATTCAAGTATGTATGGTGTGTGTAAATGAGGAAGAGAGCTCTTCTTTTATAGGAAGTGAAAAATAATGGACCATGGAAATTAAGAGGCAAAAGACTTAATCAACGATGGAGAAAAAAAGAAACTTGATCCTTGTGCACAAATATCCTCCAATAAGAAAATTAGAAGCATTTACTTTATGTTGAGCATTTAATTTATGTCCATGTGAGACAAAAAGTACTTTTATTTTATTTTTCTTTAAATGCTTTATTTGTGCAACAAGGATAAGAAGAAAAGTGGAGATTTTTTATTTAAATAAAAGGGGAGGAAATTCCTTTTAATTAAATAAAGGCTTAGGATAAAGTGATTTTATTATTTAATTAAAAGAGATTTTTAATTAATTAAAAAAGAGCATGTTCTCTTAATTAAATAAGATTTTTTATTTTTATTTATTTTAAATTAAATAAGGCTCAAACCTTAGGAAATATTGAATTGATTATGATTTGATCAAGGAAATTGATATATTTGAAAAATGTTGATTTTTGAAAATATTGATTCAGGGATTTGATAAATTGCAGAAATAGGGGCCCAAAGTCTAGGCGACCATTTTAGGGTGCATACATTTGCCCCTCTTTGACTAATGTGTGATCGATCTGGGAACACATGCAGTCAAAGAAGAATTGAAATGTGAGATCGATTTGGGATCACAAAACAATCTAGATGTGTGTTCAATTTGGGAACACATTAGGACAAAAATAAGCAAAAGCTGAAAGACAAGACCAACACCATCGCTGCTAGGTGCAAATCAAGCCTTAGACAAAACTATCGCCGTCGTTGCTAGGCAATAATCAAGTCTGAAAAATAAGAATATCAAGCTAAGCTGAATGATAAAGCTGAATCAAAGATTAAAGCTGATAGGTACTGCCCCTTCGGAATCGAAATTGAAATCAGATAGAGGAGAACAACAAATTGATAAACCTCATCAAGTCACAATAAATCATAATCGAAGGATGGAGCATGATAGGATAACCATCAAACAGTAAAGATATGCCCCAGGTTGACTAGGTTTGACTGGGAAAGATATAGGATAAAGATTAAGTCAAACCTCAGAGGGAGGAAGCGAAAGGGGTGAATGAAAGACTAGAAGTTTGAAAGACATGGAAAGGAAGAAATTTCATCAAAGATCAAAGAATTGTGCCTCAAATGGTCAGTCAACGTGACTCAGATTTTGGTTTTGAGTCCGAAATGGATAGAAAATGATGTGACATGAAAGACCAGAAATGAAAGATATGATCAAGAAGAATAAAAAAAATGAGCACAGTTGACCAACTAGTCCGTAAATGATAAAAATGAGAGCTCTCTCCATATGCAAGATGCAAAAACTAAACTAACATGAACCTAGGAATGCAAGCTACTATGAAAGTGGTTGACTTGCAAGGTCACAATGCCTATAGACATCTAATTATCATCATCGAGCATTATTGGTAGCGTCGTAAGATCATACAATGCATACTAGCATGACTATGTGGATATGAATATGATCTTTATCAGATAGAAATGTGGAAATCCCACCTAGGCATCAAAGACATGGAGGTCAAGATGACTAATGCTGTGAGATTACCTAAATTTTGATATGGCGAGATTATGCTTGTATCAAGACACATGAAAGTTAGGATAACTAGAAGCATGCACTCGCAAAACAGTCAAGGATAATACCTTGTCAATCTATAGTGTCAAGTAAGACTAGCATAAATTCTCATGATAGGTAGGACCAAAAAAATATACCCACAAGAAGATAAAGAAATAAAACATGTTCTCATACCCTCAGTCTTCTAGCTATGCATCATTGAAAACTTCTCAGGGAGAGACCACTCATCAAAGAAATCTTCATAGATAGCACACAAAGAAAAATAAAGTCACCATATCTCAACGAGTTGATTGTTTAAGTGTGTGTGTGTTGGTCATAGAGTCAGACTCTGGTTATCACATCTGCAAATGAGAAATATCGCATCATACTTAGACTATTGGGAAAGACATCTGATAAGTGTTAAGAAACACTCGACGCAAGGGGTAGTGTTGAATAACACCGTTTGGGGTGGTGTTGAAAAACACCTGTTGTGAAATGCCCCAAGAGACAAACGCACCTAAAAGACCTATGCTAACAGGTATGCCCCTTAGACAAAGACAAAGACCAATTCCAGACCAAGTCAAATAAGGTCAAGGCATGATGGAAAGTGGCTAAGTGTCGAGGACGCATGCTAACAAATAGGGGTGCAAAGGCCTCAAATAGCGCCTGTTTCCAGGTTTTCACCACTTGGATTTTATTGCAATTTTTTTTTTTTCTTTTTTTTTGTATTTTTGCTACCAAGGCGCCTGTTTCCAGGTTTTCATCAAGGCACTTTTTCTATTTTTTTTTTGAATTTTGAATTTTGATTTTTTTGATTTTTTTATATTTTTTCACGACTTTTTATGCTTTTTAGGATTTTTTCAGCATCTTATATCAATTTTTTTGGTATTTTTTCAAGATCATAAAATATATACAAAGGATGCCCCCAGACTGAATAGGCATCAAACTCTTTTAGCAAGATCACATCATGCAGTCCCAATGTCTAGAAATGTGGAGGACAAGATGGATGAGCAAGCTGGTGAATGAGATAGAGTAAAGGAGAATGAAGGCAAATGGAGGGAAGAAATCCTCAAGGTCAAACTCCTCAAGAGTACCCAAGCTAGGCAAAAATTGTCATGTAAAGCACATCTGGACAAGCAATGAGAGGCTAGCATAGGGTAAGTCACAAAAGCGCACTGCAAAAGAAGGAAGGGATGCATTCCAAAGGAGTAGACATGTCAAGAGGCTTCATAGCATCGTATTTTACTTCTTTTTTTTAGATCAAGACCAAGGGGGAAAAGGATAGCAAAAGACTAGAATGAATGGAGGAAAATGAATATGAAGGCTAGACATGAATAGAATGGAAGCAAGATCATCGTAAGATAGCTCACAAGATAGCCAAATATTTGTGTATAGTTCAACATTGTCAAGATCAAAGATGGAATGGAATGGATGAAACATGTAGAAGAACTACGCATGATGCCTGATTACCAGGTTTTCATCATGGTACTTATCCAAGGTGCCACAAGAGAGTGGTTTTCACCATAGGACAAATTTATTTCTCTTTACTTTTGCTACCAAGGCGTCTGTTTCCAGGTTTTCACCATGGCACATTTTCAATTTTTTCATTTTTTTTTTGTTCTTTTCTTTTTGAATTTTTCTATTTTTTTATTTTTCTATTTTTTTGAATTTTCTTTTTTTGGAAGAAGGAAAGCTTTTCAGATAATGCTCCTTGAAAGGATAAATCATGATATGTTAAGGATTCAGAATGATATGCTCAAAGATGCTGATAGGGAAAGGGAGACGAAAGAGAAAAAATGGAGGATAAGGTTTTATGTAAAGCGAGTGAGGTTGGAAGATAGGAGGAATAGACAAATGAGGAAAAAGGATAGAAGGTAGAAGGATAATGAATGGAAAGATTGTGAAAGGATAGATAGAAAGGAAGGCAAGATCAACATCAACACACACCTTGAAGGGCGGTGAGAGGATGGAGGAAATGTGAACGAAGGAATACGAGAAGGAATATGGTGAATGTTTAGCAGAGGTTGCAGTTCAGGCACATGGAATTGAAGAATATTTTTGGAAGAAAATGAAGTGGAAGCCTTTGAAAGCTTGAATGTCAACTTCACTTTTTGTTCAATATTAGACTCTCTCAAGAGAGACTTTGGAATCCATATAGCCTTAGGCTTTTCATTTCCTTTTGATGATTTAGAGAGAATATCTTGAATGATAGATTTTGGAACCCATACTTGTCTTGTAGTTTTCTTCTTAGATATCTCTTTTGACTTTATGTTTCCATGTCGATTAGAGGAGACATGGTGATCTTCTTTTTTTGATGGATTCTTGTATTGCTTCTTTTTCTTATATTGAACATTCAAGTTACTTCCAAAATACTTGGGACTTGTGGAAGAAGAAGGAAAATATGACTGGTTTAGATGGGTGGGTGGATGAAAAAGATTCAAGGGTATGCATCTATGTTGATCTTGAGGAAAGATAGGAGATGAAGGGACGTAAGGACCCAAAATGGATGATGAATTAGGAGAGTTAGGAGGGGAAAGTGAAGGGACATAAGGATCCAAGATGGAATGAAGACATGAAGCCCTTAGTATTGGTGGAGGAGGTCCAAGGATGGACGTGGAAGATGCAAAAGGATAATCATTAAGTTCATCAGCATCTATATGACAACCAAGGACATCAGCATCTTTAGAATGAGCATTAGAATTTTCAATAGGATCATGAACATCTTGGATAGGAGCAACTTCGTTGATAGAATCATTCAAAGCTTGCAAAGACTTAGGAAGAGTAGAAAGCGGAAGTGAACATGGAGTGGTAGAACAAGAAGATGGAAGACTTTGATCTTGACAAGTTACTTTGGATAGCATAAGCGCATTATTTTTTTCTTGATTTTCAATAGGCTTAACATCAGAAGTAACAACACCATTTTTAATAACCTTAATGGAAGTATCATTTTTGGAAAGTGCAAGTGTGGTAAGGTTATTTTGATTATCAATAAGCTCAATGGTGTAAGTAGTAACTTGATCTTGCTTAGGAGATGGTGGAATGAATGCGGAAGAGCGTAGAGGATCAAAAGAACCATGAAATGGAGGAGAGATATTATGAATAGGATTGGATGACATGGAGGGTTATTGATCTTGATCTTTATTTATGTTCTTTTCTTTATCATTTTTAGAGTCCTCTTGACATGGATCCACTTCTAAGGACAAGGAAGCAGGTTGGAGTTGTATGGAAGACTTTGGAAGAGATGGTGAAGGACTAGCTAAAGTAGGCATTATAGTGCATGAAGGCTTAGGCTCTTTAAGTTTAACATTATTGAAATTATTTTTAGCCAAGTGAAGGTTAGCTTGAGTTTCTTTAAGAGATAGCCCTTGAGGATAACTATAGGGAACTGCATGAAAATTCTTAGGATCTTTGTTGGATGAAGGATTTGTGACAAATTTGGAAGACTTGGAAGCTTTAGGAAATGTATGAGTATTGGAGGAAGTAGGGGATGGAAGGGAACCATCACAAGACAAAGGCTCAACATTAACATGATCTTGCTTGAGAGTGTCATCTTTATTTTCAGCATGAATGTTCTTAGAGGAAGGATTCTTATAATATTTACATTTCAAATCAACATGGTGCATTTTATATTCTTCAACAGTAGTAGCTGGATTATAATCAAGGTATTGTTCACAAAACTCATCAAATTTTCTTTCAAAATTTGAATCATACGGATCACCATCACGATCTTTCCAATATGAGGACCCATTTCCAGTAAGCACAAGGACACGACTAGGAGGACTCTTAGGAATAGAGGTGTCATAGGTATCACTACATTGTCCATCATCATAGTCATCATAGGTGGGTGTGTCACTCTTTATGAAAGAGACATCATAAGGACTATTACGTTGCTCTTTATGGTATGTCTTCTGAAGAGAAGTAAGACTCTTAGGAAAAATAAAAGAAGAATGAGATTGTGAAGAAGAGGAAGGTGAAGACCTAGTGGAAGAAGAATACTTGGATGATGAGGAATTTGAATGATGTTTAGAAGAGTCATGATAAGATTTGGAAGATGAAGAATGTGAATAATATTTAGAAGAACCATGATAAGACTTAGAAGATGAAGAATGAGAATGATGTCTGGAAGATTCATGATAAGACTTGGAAGGTGAAGAAGAATGAGAAGATTTAGATGATGAAGAATGTTTGGAAGAAGAAGATCGTAATATGATCATGTTTATGATTCTAGCAAAGACGTCTGATTTAATCATCTTTTCTTTTATTTTTGCTATAAATTCATCACTCATGAAAATTTTGGAGGAACAACACTTTTCGAATATGTCAATGAGCTCAAGATCATCTATTCTTAATAAATGTTCCAAAACCAGATAGTCAAGATTCATGGTTATAGAAGAGGAGGAATCAAGCATGGAAGAAATGAATAGATGAATAGAAGAAGGTAGACTAGATAGTAAGAGGAAAAGAATCAAGAAGAAGAAGAAGAATTTCCCATGGAAATATAAGACTTTAGAAGAACATGGGAAATGGGGAAGAAAGAAGAAGACTAAGAGTCATCTTGTGCAATTGATACTATAACGTTCATTGAGATGTTGAGCAACATGACAGCACCTAGGATTTGAGATCTGGATTGACCAAGGAAGACCAAGCTTCTAAGGAGAACTCACTACAATAGGATGAAACTCACTTTCAATATTCCAAATAGATCTTTCAAAAGATTTCACAATGATGATCAAGCACATAGAACAACAACCAGGGAGTTCAAGCAAATAGTCTTCAAGCAATGAGCAAGGGACAAAGCAACCTTGTGCATGAATAGAGATAGTGACTTAGTATTTTTACTCCTTAAAGGTTCTACTTGTGTATGTTCTTGAAAATGTTTTAGCAGGCACATAGAACACAACAACACCTTAACAAGCTATCTACAAAGATATACGTGGCTTTTCTAAGGAGTCCTCGATATACGCAAGGTACGTGAGGCCCAAATTCATAGATGAGAAGAATCCAAAATCACACAGCCGGAGGGAGACGGTAACCCAAATCTCCTCCTTCACTTCTCAAAGGTATAAATTTCTTTGAGGCTTAGCTAAGAGTGATATCAAACTCAATTCCCAAGAGAGGTGTCTTTGGATTGACCTCCCGATATTTATACTCCGCCGGAACACAGGAGTTAAGGTCATCCCTTGAGGTGGTGTGTCCCCAAGCAGGCCTTCTCAAAATAAAAACTAAGTAATTCACTATCAAAAGTATTTAAAGCACTAAAGGTGGAACACTTAACTCTTCAAGTAAATGTGAAGTGAGTCCAAAAGTGGAATATTTAACCCTTTAAGATAATGTGAAGTGAGTCCAAAAGTGAAACATTTAACCCTTCAAGAGAATGTGAAGTGAGTCCAAAAAAGTGGAACACTTAACCCTTCACACAAAATCAAAGTGAGTCCAAAAGTGGAACATTTAACTCTTCACACCAACTCAAAGTGAGTCCAAAAGTGGAACATTTAACTCCTCACATCAACTCAAAGTGAGTCCACACCTTAGAAAACAAGTGAGTTCCAAAAAGCACAAAAGGGTTGCCTAGTGGAGCAATTAACGCTTCTTTCCTGTAGACCCCTCCCCTTTAATGTGGTGTTGATCTTGCAACCATAGGGTGGAAATGAGGGGCCGATGGATTAGCGAGTCCAATAACCCAAGATAGCAATCTAGATCAATCACAAGTAATCTAAAGTTGCTTATCAATACTACTCACAAATGACAAAGGGTTGAATCAATGAAATATTTAACTTTCCAAGCAAACATAGAGTGAGTCCACAAAGTGGTGCATTTAACTCCTTATGTAAACAAGGAATGAATCCATGCCCTCAATCACTCAATGAGATATTTGATATTGGAACCAAGAATTACTTAAGGTTTAAACACAAGCATTCACTTACACAAACTTGTATGAAAGCAAATCTATGTTCATTCATTTCCCATTAAGAGCATCAATTGAAATGTGTTCTATGAAAGTATGTAAACACTCAAGCCAAACACATGAGAGGTTCAATTTTAATCCCAAAATTCAAATGTTGTAGAGATGGAACAAAGTACCTCAAGTCCAACGCTTTGTTTTAAACATTTTCCATGAAAGCAAGAGCACCTTCAAATGAACAAGACAAGATATGCAATGTATATCCAACTTATGCAAACCCTAGGGTTAGATCTAAAAATCAATTATTAGGAGCAATGATAACCAGCAAATAATCTAAATGATAACTCATATCATGCAATGAACAATGAAAAATAAGTGCATACCCATCACAAAAAAAAAAATTTTTTTGCATTTGACCTAGTCAATAAGATCTGATTTTTACCACATGAATTCAGACCCTAAATCTAAAATGCAAAAAAGAGACCTCTATCAAAAAATAGAGAGCTTTCCAAAAATGTAAAAATTTTAGAAAAATCTTTTCATTTGTGCCCTAGAGACCCATTTTATCAAAACATACCAGTTTTTATAAATTGACCAAATGAGCTATGATATAATTTCTAAATTAAAAACACAGTGAATAGACCCCCTGTATAATTCCAAGACCTTTCCAGAAATGTAAACATTTCTAAAAAATACACTGATTTGCGCCAAAAATTGATTTTTTATGAAAAATCATAAAAAAATACAAATCACCTCCAAAAATTCTGAAATTTTTTTTGAAGCTTCTCTGATATGTCGCCAACCTGCAAAAAAAATTTTAGACCAAAATACTAATCCATTTGGGAGATATTATCAAATCTTTAAAATCTAGGGTTTTTCATCTCCAAACAAATCTGTACAAGGGTTAGCTCCAAAAATAATCAAAACTAGCATGTAAAAAGTGGGTTTCCCCATGGTGGGCACCAAAAAATGTGTGCTAAAATATTATCACACTTCTATGAATCCTTACATGCAAGAAAACTCAAGAATGAGCCCTCACAAATCGATCCATAGCTCTCTATGCATGGAGTTGCAAGATTTGTAAAATTGCTCTCAGCTAGAGCTATAAACTCATGACCTTGCTATTCAACCATGCAATGAGAGATTCACAATGAAAACAAGGGAAAGAATGCCAATATCTCCAATGAAACCAAATGTATGCAATGCAATGCAAATCTATGCAAATTAATCTTATGAGAATGAAGATGCAATTAAGCTATGAAAATGGAAATGAAAGAGTTACAAACCCTCTAATTAAACTATGTGAGATTAATCTAAAACATGAAAGGAAATGATACCATGATGATGCAACTATGATGCAAGCTAAGATGTGATGTAGATGCAAGATGAATGCCAATGATGCTCTAAATCTTCAAAACTTGATGCAAGAATATCTCCAAAAGCTTCAATGACTTAGAAAACATGTAGCATAATAATTCAAGTATGTATGGTGTGTGTAAATGAGGAAAAGAGCTCTTCTTTTATAGGAAGTGAAAAATAATCGACCATGGAGATTAAGAGGCAAAAGACTTAATCAACGATGGAGAAAAAAAGAAGCTTGATCCTTGTGCACAAATATCCTCCAATAAAAAAATTAGAAGCATTTACTTTATGTTGAGCATTTAATTTATGTCCATGTGAGACAAAAAGTACTTTTATTTTATTTTTCTTTAAATGCTTTATTTGTGCAACAAGGATAAGAAGAAAAGTGGAGATTTTTTATTTAAATAAAAGGGAGGAAATTCCTTTTAATTAAATAAAGGCTTAGGATAAAGTGATTTTATTATTTAATTAAAAGAGATTTTTAATTAATTAAAAAAGAGCATGTTCTCTTAATTAAATAAGATTTTTTATTTTTATTTATTTTAAATTAAATAAGGCTCAAACCTTAGGAAATATTGAATTGATTATGATTTGATCAAGGAAATTGATATATTTGAAAAATGTTGATTTTTGAAAATATTGATTCAGGGATTTGATAAATTGCAGAAATAGGGGCCCAAAGTCTAGGCGACCATTTTAGGGTGCATACAACCTTAGGTAGATTTAATTATCAAAATTGAAAGATATTCCCAACTTGGCATATAAATTGGAAACGATCAAATTGCTACTCTTCTTTCTTTCTTTTTACTCTAAAAACTAACAACTACTTTCTTGAAAATACATTAAAAAAAAACTTGGATACTGTATGAAAATATTCCCACTCAATGAAACAATGTAAGATCGATCACTTATATCTCTCCCAAACAATCAACAGTTTAATCTTATCAATGCAGATTTGATAAGTACACCACATACAACTAGTTTAATTGAATTTAATTCCTATTCAGGAAACTAATTAAATAGAAAGAAATAAGACAACAACTTCATTCTATCCTTCTAATAATCAAGTGTATATGTAGGAAAAATAACATCTCCACACAAGTTTTGAAAATGGCAATTTAATTCACATATTCAATAATCATAGAGGACTTGATTTGGTAAAAGATAACACTTGTAATATAATATCTTGAAGGGAAGAAGGTTTTCTCATTTTATTGATTTCAAAGAGTGGTACAATTGAGTGTTTTGTTTTAGTTGTGCCAAAAATATAACCCTATCATCTTACAGTCTTGGTCTCCCCTTTATAAAAAATAGGGGAAGCGAAAAGCTTCAGACCATTCACATTCATGCCTTTTCATAACCAAAACTAACCTAACAACTGAAACAAAACAAAAAGATTACAATGAGAATTATTTAAATTCAAAGCCCTAATAAATGATTAATCATTTTATTTTGCAAACTATAGTCTCAACCTTCAAAAATTTTCCATATTGAATATCTGCAAAATAATTCTCCAATAATAATGTTTTCACCACAGAGCATTATTTGTAAATTATTCACCTCTTTGAGTGAAAAATACTCCCTGTGAAAGAATTATTTTCCAAGTAGAAATTTATTTTTTAATATTGTTGCTCATCATTATGGCCCCAATCTTTCTTTGATATACTCGTTATTCTTCAAAATATTTCTCTTTCAAGAAAATATACAAATTCACACATTCTCCTTTACTTGAAAATAAATTAATGTTTCTTTTGAATATTTTAATTACCTCGTCTTCACATGATATTTCACATCCTCTCATAGTTTTTGAAAAATTCTTATTCATATGGTTATAATTTACCCACCAAATAAATTCTTTTTATTTCATCGAGCTCTCTTCATTTATATTTCTTCAACCTAATATTTCACCTGAAAGAATAAATCTATTATTTATCAAAGTTAGGGCAAACCAATAATTAATCTATCGCCATTTCAGAAATCATATAATACTCACCCTGGGAAATGGCGATAGCAACTGCCATTTCGCAACTCTCTTAATTTTCCTTTTGCGAAATAACGAAAGTTAAGGTTTTCATTGCTCAAAATTTATTTTATGCTCACAGATTTCCATGATCACAGTATGAAGGATGTCTATCTTCTTTTTGATGAATATTTTCAAATGTTTTCTCTAATCAAATCTATTTTTCTTTTCAACATTTTTCATTCCCATCAATACTCATTTTGCTGAAAAATAAGATGTCGGTTATCACTTATGAATCTGGGTCATTTTCTAGCTCCTGGACACTCTGAAAATATTAAAACTTTGTAAAAATGACCTCTGTGGCAGGACATATTATCTAGGCAGCAATTTAGAGATGAAAAGTCATGATTTATTACTCATATTCAACCTCAAAACACTAGCGAAACCTCTTATACAAGAATTAACTTATGCTATTTTCCTTCACTTGGAATCTGCTAAAATCTTTTCAACCGATCCATTTAGTGCTCTCCCAGTACTCATGCCAGTTATGAGACCATATCATAGGCTCTTTTCAAGTGAAAAATACTTCTCAATGTTTGGTGCTCATATATGCTTCCATCACTATTTTGCAATTTCAATCTTAGCCCCTTTGCAAAATAGGGATAGATTCCCTATTTCACAACTTTCCTTTAGTTTTAGAATAACAAGACTTTCCATGTTTGCAATATCTATTGTCTTTTTATATTTTGCAAAGCAATGTTCCAAACTATAGAGAAATTTTTAATTTTTCCTATAGCCATTTTGAAGTAATTTTGTTGCAAATTAATCAGACACTTTGGAACATTGAAAATTTGCAAAATTTGATGATAATTAAAATAAAACATGATTTTTATCTCAGATTATAAACAACCCGCCAAATTAAGATACCTCCTTTGTAAAATGACATGCCTGAGCCAGGTGCGAGAAAGTGTCCGCTTTAAAATAATATACCAAATGGGCTCTGATCTCTGAAAAATCTAGATTGGAAATATTTGAAGTCAAAATATCAGGTGGGTTGTCCTCTGATTATGAAAATTTGAGATTTTTTCTTGATGCATTTTTACACCCGGGATCAGTTAGAAAATAATTAAAAAGTGTGTCAGAACTTCTCTGGTCTCTATGAAATCACATAGGCACATAATTCCATATACCAAGAAACTTCTCACCAAATTGTTTTCCAATATCATTTATGAGCACCAAGATTTTAATTGTCAAAGTTGACAACTTTCCATTTCTGAATTGCATTATTAAACTGTTTAAAGTTGCATTTGTTTTCCCCTTCAAAATCTTATCAAATCAAGTGATAAAGATCTGGAGCCTGGAACATGAGTTTTATCCATACAAATATGTTTCCTACCAAAAAGATATTAAATTCCAAAGAGAGCTCCTAACTGATAATATCACTCTACAAACAACAAATCTACATAAACTTCATTCAATTCTAGCTTGGAAAAAATATCAAACAGACTCAAAGAGCTTTAAAATTTGGCATGGGGCTACATTGAAATGCATAAAGTTGGACGAGACAATTGCATTGGAAAGGATTATCAAAGGCATCAAGATGTTTAATCTCCAAAATAGCTAGTTGCAAGGAACTGTAATATGCAAGTTGCACACCTTAGGAACTTGCTTCTTAATAGAGGCATCAAATTTGATTCTGAGGGGCTAAAAATGGATACACTTACTTATTTATAGGTGAAAAATATGATTTCAAGGGAAATTCATCTAATGGGCGTGGGACTCAAACGCTCATTTTTAGGGTCTTCACATTGAATGGGGCTTTAAATTTTGCAAAAACTTACAGTCCCAATAGTGGCTCTTTTTGGGGCATATGCCCCCCTGGGCATAACAAGAATCCAAAAAATCTCTAAAAAAATAGACCATGTGCCTACTTCATTGTGGTCCGCTTGTATGCAAATTAGATGTCTAATAACTAGAGATGATAAATTAACTATTAAAAGCCAATAAATCAATCTAATGCAACACAATGAAGAATACAAAGTAACTATAAAATGATGAAACTAAATTATTTACCTTCACCTACCATGCAGCTTGTCTCCATTGTCCTCCTAGCCTTGATTTCTTGTAGAGGTTGAGCTCTCAGATTTCCAAATGAAGCCTTCTCCCAAGATGCTACCAAAGTGTGGAGATTTTATGAAATGAGTGCACAATAGCTTATGCAATCTAATGGATGGAATGCAAATGAAATGATGATAATATGGATTGATTGTTCTTAGAGTGCTTGGATGCTTGGATGCTTGAATGCTTGAATGCCTATTACAAAAATACCTATTAGCTCCAAAAGGGGAAATGTGGCTCCTTTTATAGAGTTTTGGAGGATCTAGGCCTAGGTGGCACAATCCTACGGTTGAGAATGAAAGGTGGAAGATCCTAAGGCTAGGATTGACTTGGTTGAAGGAGTTGAGAGAAAGGGGGATGTAGTTGGAATGTGAGAGGAAGAATAGGGATGATGTTCCTCTCACATTGACATGGAGGAGAAGAAGGTGGAAGGGAAAGACACATGTCAAGTGTCTCACAAAGACCAAAGAGAGAAAGAGGGAGAGACCCTTTCCTCATGAGGACTCTTTGCACAAGTGTCCTATGAGTCACCTTTGACCCTTAGAGGTGGCTTGAGAAGCCCCTAAGGAATAGGAAATGTCTCTTGACTTGGTTGTTGAGAGGACATGTGGTCATGAGACTAAGTCCTATGAGGTCACATAGCCCTTAAGAATAGGACATGTGTGGGTGAGGATAATTACTAATAAATAATTAATAATAATTATTTATTTTAGCCAAAGTGATGTGTCAGGTGACTAGGTAGGTGAGGTGGACTAGGGAACTTAGTCATATTTAGGTGATTGTGTAAATTAAATCACTTTAATAATACTAATTAGAAGACTTAGGATAGAGGAATAGACTATAGTGAATTTACTAAATAAATTGAATAATTCATTTAATAAATAGAGGAATAATTATTAATTAAATAATAAATATTTAATTAATTTATCAAGTCAATAACAATTAAATAATAAATATTTAATTAATTAATGAAGCCATTTTTAGGTGTATACATTTTGCCCCTCTTTGAAATAATGTGCTGGTCACATTGTTTCAAAGAAAAAAATCAAGCATTTTTGTTTTTGCCCCAGACAATGTCTGAAATTACCTCCAACGACCACCCAATTCGGGTGAGCCGGTAGGTGATTCGATCCTCCTTTGTGATTTCATGATTTGATGCATGTTAGAGTAGAATTTTAGCATGTGTAGGGTAGATGGAATGGTAGATTAGATTAGAATTTATTTTTTTTAGGCGTTGTATGAATGCACAGTTTCGGTGCATCAATGCGCAGTAAATAGAAATGTTTGCGCAGAAAATCTGATTTCCTGCGCATGCATGGAGGTCAGCTGCGCTTGTGCTCTAAAGAAAAATAATTCTGCACAAAGATGAATCAAAAGTGCGCATGCAGATTTTCTGCGCATTGGTGCAGAATTATTGCGCAAGCATGAAAACCTGCGCAATCATGTTAAAAAGTTGTGCAAAGGTGAAGCAAGACTGCGCAAGGGTAAAAACCTGCGCAAATGAAGTAGAAAGTTGTGCATACATGTTTCAATGCTGCACATGTGTTTTAGATAATAGAATTTGGGCAAACGATATAGTCATTTAGGTCAAACTTGATGTCGATAAGCCGATTGGATCTGTCAGCGATTGATTTTGATCGATTTAATCAAGATAGGAAAACATTGTAGTATGTTCGCTAGTTAACCAGTCTTGAACGTAGATAATTGATAGAATCATCTGTTTAAACATGTGATAAAACATGTTTGAAATTTATATGATAGGATAGATAGATTGATAGATCAGTTTATCAAAATCTGATAGGTTGATTATTGTTGACTTGAATAGGAGGATATTATAGATATTCTGATGTCACGGGAGAGATATCCCGTCACACAGAATCTGAGACCAGCACTGTCAAAGATAGACAAGCTGCTGATCGAAGTGTCTAGGTTGTATTACATGATCTACATGCCCGAGATTCAAGCGAATCTCAGTATGATGACGGCATTAGTAGAGCGATGGCACTTTGAGATGAGTACCTTCCATCTTCCGATAGGGGAGATGACAGTCACATTAGAGGATGTTTATCGCATCCTCCGTCTTCCCATCACAGGTGAGCTAGTTCAGTACGATCGACACGACAGAGTCACAAAGTGCAGAGCCATTTTCGGTGATGATGATATAGACGATGGAGAGATTAGCTGGGAGGACATGGTCGATTTATATGACCCGCTTCTAGTGGTTCTTGCAGGGGTGATTGGGGGATTTGTATGCCCTGATCAGAGGTCACATGGATTTGCAGTGGGATAGGGCCACACATTACGGCGGATGATGGAGGGGACCCAATTTGCTTGGGGTGTTTATTTATTAGCACATCTTTATCATGATATGCATCAGGTGGTGTACTATGCGGGTGCATCTCTATCAGCAGGTGTGACACTGCTCCATGTTTGGGCATGGGAGCACATTGTAGTGACGTGACCAGTGGCCATTAGATTTCAGGGTGCAAGGCAGCCCTACATTCATTTATATTCCTCAGTTTTGTCACAGGCAAAACTAGGCCATTTAGAGTTTTGGCGGTATACATTTGATACTTTAGATATAGTGACATGGAGACCATACTTAGGTTGTGAGCCATGGGATGATGAGCAGTAGTTAGGTTTTTATTTTGAGTCACGGTGGTTGATAGGGCGGACACCCTTTATTTTGGAGAGACAGTTGGTCAGTCGGGTTTTGTGCCAGTTTGGCAGAGTCCAGGGCATGTCGTAGGGAGTGATAGGGCATGCTCATACACATCAGGAGAGATGGGACTAGGGACCCATGGCATCATTCGATACGGCTTGATAGGAGTTTTTGGACATGCCATTTCAAGCATGGACCATGGGATAGACAGTGGTGGACCCTGGGATGACTGCAGATCTTGAGCAATTCTTGAGAGACGTTCTTGTACCACGGATTCATATCTAGTAGCTAGGCCTCCAGAGAGAGATCCTGTAGAGAGACGATGGGGGAGACTCTGAGGGAGAGATTGATGTGGGTGAGGGAGATGAAGTGGCAGTGACGGTGGAGGAGATGGAGGAGGAGATGGTGGAGATGGTGGTGGAGATGGAGGGAGAGGAGATAGGGCAAGACCACGAATGAGAGGAGGTGGAGTGAGACAGAGGGGATTGATGCCTCCCCCGACTAGATAGGGATAGAGACAGCCTCTGGCACAACCAGCATAGCCACCTGCAGGAGCTCCATTATAGGTACCGATTGCTCAGGTATAGATACCAGTTGCCCCAGTACAGGGACTAGCTGCATAGGATGAGGTAGATATCTTATTGGCACAGGGCGGTGTTGCACAGGGTGGTCAGGTTCATGAGTATGTACAAGATGAGCCATATGCTGAGATGGCAGATGTACCGGCACAGAGTGAACAGGCAGACATGGATATCGGGGGACATGATCCCTATTTTCAGAGAGATGTTGTTGAGGAGGAGCCAGATATTGATGCACTGCTAGTCTAACTAGCAGTTACATTGGTTCAGGTAGACCGGGTGCCAAATTTAGAGAGACAGATTGAGAGGATGGATAGACAGATGAGAGTGTTGAGACATGAGCGGGATGTAGTGCTTGAGAGACTCGGGGAGTCGAAGATTCTACTAGATGAGCTAAAGTGCACAAAGGAGTTGGGTCCTCATGGAGATAGCATCAGAGCCATGATACATGCCAGGAAGGAGATATCCTACTGGCGAGAGGCATACAGATAGGCAGTCTTGAGGGATCAGTGGATTGGGAGTTATAGGGAGAGCTCAGTGGCGATCAGAATGGTAGTGCATGACAGAGGAGCACCAGCTGGTGGAGAGGGTGTGTCATCATGCCCTCTGAGAGCACTAACAAGTTCAGGAGGTCAGGGTGGATCCTCAGCATTAGGGAGTTCAGCAGCATAGGGCCACATTGCATCTCGTAGATAGCGGCAGACAGAGTCTGGAGGCAGTGGTTCATAGATGTTGAGAGAGCATTGTATACACTATTGTACCATTATGATTCATTGTATCATTATATTTTGACTTGATGGACACTGACTATGGACACATTGTTATTGATTTATATCATTGGACATTTGGATAGTTTTATTGTTTTATGGACTTTATATGATGGATGCTATATGATTGACTCTATATATACAATGATGCAGTTCTATCATGATTTTCTTTGATAATTTATATACATGTGCGTACTGACATATGCAGGATGTGATGATTTACTTTAATATGCATAGAATGTATGTCTTAGAATGCAAAATGATTTATATCCGATTTGATATTTTTGATGCTTAATGGTTAATAATCATATGATGGTGATATAAATGCATGTCTTAAATGAGTTTACTAATGCTATGTGATTATCAATGCAATGTTGTGATGAACAATGTGGTTAATGGATAATAAATAAATGATGTAAATGAATGATATAACTGATGATTGGAAACACATATAATGGATAATAAATAAATGATGTAAAATGCATATAATGTATAATAAATGAATGATATAAAATGTGTATAATGAATAATAAATGACAGTGTAATGCAAATGATATCTAATGTAATAAATGATAATGTACCTAAGATGATTGAATGTAATAACTGATAACATGATAAAAGAAAATGTGATGAAATGATAGCTATAATAAATGATCAAATTATATATAAATGAACACTCCTAATGAAGATAACATATGTCTCTAAATGTTTAAGTGAAAAATGTTAAATGCAAAAATTCATAATATTTTTGGTTGTCCAAATGTCCTCAACTTAAATAACAATGTATCTGACACAAGAAGAATAGACTAAGAGAACAGATAACCTAATAAGAAAGGTAACCTATAAATCTCTATAAAAGGAGCACTGATATGTAAGTCATGAACTGTTTAAATGAAATGCAATATGAAATGAATGTATCTCCACAACTTTAGGTAACATCTTAGAACTTCATAATAACTGGAACTTTATTTTCATCATTGAGCTCATTATGTTGCAAGAAAATGCAAGCATCATGGTATAATTAGACCAGGATGACCTGAGCACTTCTTGCATGGAGTTTAATATTGCAAACTTGACAAGCATCTAGGTATAATTGAACTAAGATGACCCGAGTTTCATTTGCGTAACAGACAAGGAATATTCCCTCCTCCATCGGGGAACAAATATTTGGAGTTGAGGTATGTGCTGGCGTATCACCATAAATAGCATACGTAGAACAACATGATTTGGATGTTGTCAATACTATTAAATGAATGAAGGCACTTATGCGCAGACACCCCAATTATTTGTTCCTTCAATTTCATGGGGAAATATTCCACAGACAACAACCAAAGAAAATACCATGCCCCATCATGGCTATCCTAATCAATAACTTTTTAGAGTTTCAAACTCAAGTCAAAGATATCATGGAATAGCATAGGAAACATGATAACAATAAAATCCAAATATGAATTCATAATTTACAACAAATCATTCTAACATGCTTGTCATGAATATACATTTTCTTTTGCCAAAAAGATAGTGTAAGATATAGTGATCAGTTCAAGTGATGATGTATAGTCAAGATTCGATAGATAAACAGTCATGTTTGGAAGGATAGATTACATATTTTGATTCATCATAAAGATATCATTGTGAAAGAACATTTGATTGTGTTTTTCTTTTTCTGGTGAAAATCACTCCATTGTGTCCTCTAAGAGTCGTGACTATCATAGATCCACTTCCTGAACTAGGTCAAGGACATGCCCCCAGCTAGGTGATGGACTGACTTATTATGGATGAAGAAAGACTCAACAAGACTAGGATGAAGACCATGACAAATGATCAAGCTATGATGGAATTTTATTATGGGTAGATACAATGGATGATGGTATGAACTAGCCATTTTATTATGATATGTACATGGCGGGTATGAGGACTGACTAGCTATTTTATTGTGGATATATACAATGAACGGACACACTAAAAGAATCCTAATAGATAGAGGAGCTAACTCGATACACATGGCACCTGTTTCCAGGTTTTCACCACATGCTTTTATTGCAATTTTCATTTGATTTTTTTTTTTTTTTGTATTTTTATGATTTTTATATTTACAAAATATATACATAGCCCTTGCATTGAGATTTCAAGGATAGAACTTTTTGAGATGGATGTTGTTAAGAGGTTCATCCAAGGGATCTCCCTCAAGTGTTGACAACTGATAAGCCCCAGAACCATAGACTACTATAATCACAAAAGGATCTAACCAATTGGGTTTGAACTTGCCCTTCTTTTCACTGTGCTATTAATTCTTTGGATTTTCGCAGAGGACTAAGTCACCCAGCTGAAAGTCTCTGATCTTTACCTTGATATTATACTGACGAGACATACACTGTTGATAGACTTTCAAATGATCATAAGCTCTCTGATGACGTTCATCCAGCAATTCTAGTTCAGTCAACCGTGCAACTCTGTAGTCTTCATCAGGAATCAAATCTTTGAGAGTGACACGAAGTGAAGGCAACTCGACCTCGAGGGGCAGGACTGCTTCGGATCCATAGACAAGGGAATATGGAGTGGCTCCAGTAGGAGTACGGATGGAGGTACAGTAAGCCCATAAGGTTGGATTTAGTTGGATATGCCAATCACTGCCAGGGTCATTGCCAGTCTTTTGTAGGATTTTAACAATAGTTTTATTTGATGCCTCAGCTTGGTTGTTTCCTTGGGGATAGTATATGGTGGAATAGTTATGGGTAATATGGAATTTTACACACAGTTCATCCATGTCATAATTTTGAAACTATTTCCCATGATCAGTAATGAGATACATAGGTATACCATATCTAAAAATGATATAATTTAAGATAAACATGGATATTTGTTTCCTTGTGGCGGTAATTAATGGAATGGCCTCAATCCATTTAGTAAAGTATTCTGTGGCAGTGAGAATCCATTTGTGACCGTTGGAAGATGGAGGGTTGATAGCACCCACGAGGTCAAGCCCCCACCGACTGAATGGCAAGGTAGTTGTAAAAGGATGTAACTCTTGTGCTGGAGCATGAATAAGGTTTCCATGTATCTAACATTTCTTACATGCTCTAGCAAAATGAAAGGAATCTGTTTCCATGGTAGGCCAATAATAACCCATATGCATGAGTTTCTTAGCCAAAGAGGGACCACTAGAATGTGTCCCATAAATACCCTCATGTACATCCCGCAAGGTAGTTTGAGCTTCATCATGCTCGAGACATCGAAGGAGAGTACTGTCAAGACCTCACCGATAAAGGGTATCAGATATTAGGACATAGCGGGAGGCTTGGCGGAGAAAAATTCATTTTTGATTGAGGGATAGGTCAGGGGGTATGATGTCATTTTTCAAATAGGAATAAATTTTTCCATAGATGGGGGAATCATGTCCAATTAGATGACATATAATACTCGTATCAGGATCATCATATGCAGGACAAGTCAGGGATTCCACCAAGAACTCAAAACAGATCTTGGTATCTTCTGTATCAAACAAAGAAGCAATCGTTGCCATGGCATCGACAACCTTGTTATCATGCCGAGGAATCTGCTCAAAAGTGATGACTGAGAAATATTGTTTGAAGTCATCAACCATACGTTTATATGGTAATAACTTATCATCTTTAGTCTGATAATCATCATTAACCTGGTTTACAATCAACTGAGAATCCCCATAGACATTTATTTCAGTTACTTTCCATTGTAAAGCTATCTTTAACCCAATCAGCAAGGCTTAATATTCTGCTACATTGTTGGTGCAAGGAAAAAGCAACTTGTAAGATTTTGGAATGGTGTATCCTTGTGGTGTGACAAAAATAATACCAGCTCCTAAACCCTATTATGTATACGATCCATCAAAATATAGTTGTCGGGTTTGTGTAGATAAAGCCAAAATGTGTGCATCAGGAAACTTTGTATGTATAGGTTGGTCATCCATTAATGGAGCATCTGCTAGCTGGTCTGCTATCACTTGACCTTTAATAGCCTTCATGTCTACATATTCAATATCAAATTCACTAAGTAGCATGACCCACTTAGCCAATCTGCCTGTCAGTGCTATTTTTCTTAATAGATACTTTAAAGGATCAATCTTTGCGATGAGCTGGATTGAGTGTGACAACATGTAATGTAGCCATTTTTGTGATGCAAAAACAACAGCCAAACATGCTCTTTCTATAGGAGAATAATTTAGCTCACATCCCACTAGGGTGCGACTGATATAATAGAAAGCTTTTTCTTTTCCTTCATGTAACTGATGTTAGTGGGGGAAGCCATCTCCAATATTGCTTTAATTTTTTCTGGATCCACTTCGATTCCTTTGGCTGAGACAATGTACCCCAACAATTTATCGGATGTAACTCCGAATGCACATTTCTTCGGATTGAGTCAAATCTGATACTTTTCCATCCAGGTGAATATTCTATCCAACACTCTCAAATGACCAGCTCTATCTTTGGATTTTGCTAAAATGTCGTCAACATAATCTTCCATAATGGTGTGCATCATATCATGAAAGATTGTGGTCATTGCTTTTTGGTAGGTTCCTCCAACATTTTTGAGGCCAAAAGGCATCACATTCCAGCATTATGTACCCCATGGACAAGTAAAAGAAGTCTTTTCTTGGTCTTCTGGTGCAATCTTGATTTGGTTATAGCCAGAAAATCCATCCATTAATGATAACATCTCATGCCCAGTTATTAGATCAGCAATAATGTCAATATTTGGCAAAGGAAAGTCATCTTTCAGACAAGCCTTATTAAGATCTCGAAAATCAATACAAATCTTGATAGATTTGTCTGGTTTTGAGATGGGGACAATATTTGAAATCCACTCAGCATAATCAATAGCCTGAATGAATCCAACATCTAGGAGTTTCTTCAATTCCACTTTAACCATTAGTGCAATATGGGGATGCATCTTGCGGAGCTTTTGTTTAACTGGTTTTACACCTGGTCAGATAGATAAATGATGCATTATGAGATTTGGATCTAGGCCAAGCATATCAGCATAGGACCAAGAAAAGTTGATTTGTCTCTCTCTAAATTTTTTTGCAAAAGCATCTTTCTTTGATTCCGTCAAGGATGCTGCTACTTTGAGGATGCGCGGAGACTCTTCTGTGCCAATGTTAAGAGGTACTGTTGGTTCTATAAGAATAGCAGATTGCTCTCGATACAAATAGTTGGGAAGAGTGTCAATCCTTCCATCGTCAGGCACCTTAGAGAGGTTTTCACCATCAGATGCGTCATTTCTTTTTACTATTTTTTGATCTAATACTACCACTGAGTGGTTTTCACCATTAGATCTGTTGATTATTTTTATATTTTTATGACTGAAAGGATTGGCACTCTCACCAAAGTAGGCCATGTCATTGAGTTCTATCAGAAATCCTGACTTGTGATCTCCTGGTGGTAAATGATCTCTAATTCCAAGATAGTCAATGATTGCATCATCATTATGGAATACATCAAGTTTTGGATGATTAGGAGAATCCCAGACAATAAGTTCGGGATGTACAAGGGGCATTGGATCATTCGGGTCAATTTCAAAGGTAGAGATGGTATTGATGGAAAATTTGTCAAGGTTTATGATGGTATCAGTGAGGTCTATTTCCATACTCTCATTTGATTCTTCTATCACAAAATAACGCTCACTTCCCTCACAATCGACAAGAGTAGTATTACGTGGGACCAATCCTAGTGAGTCACTCCTTAAACTCTCTCCCTCATGGTAATCATTACTATAGTGATGGACAACATCAACTCCTATTTTTGTAGTACAATCAGATAATGAATCCCATTCATAATCATTTGAGTCAGAATCATCATTATCCCCAAGTCTATCAATGATTCTCTATGCTATCCTTTGTTTCTCTGGATCCACATACATACCATTCTTTTTGAATTGCAAAGCAAGAGCTTTAGATATTTCATGGAAAGGTGTAATCTTTGCTTTTCCTTTTGGTTCTTTTGGTCCTTCCCCTTTATATCCTAATCCTGTAGTGTCTCTTTGATAGTTTGGATTTTGCAAGATTGGTTTGATAACACCTTCTCTTTGTAACACTATAGGTCCAGCACCTTGGTATCCCATATTTTGTAACAAAGTATACCCTTTACCATAGACATCAGGTGATATATATTCATGCTTGATATCCTCTTCATTCTTCTGTGATTTAAGCAAATGAGTAGCATTACGCTCAGCTGCCTCTTTGGATATTGTGCCCCCACTTATAAATGTGTCATAAACAAGTGTGGAAGGGGGTTCTGATTGTTGTTTAGTGATCAAAGATCTACCATATGATCTAGGAGATAAAGGCAACTCTATGATACAAAGAGCTTGACCTAAAGTGTATTCTCCCATACTTCTTTCTTTTATATCTATCTTGATCCCATTTGATTTTGATGTGGATGCGATATTACTAGGATCAATGGGTGTAGTTGTAGAAGATCTAGTATGGTTATAAGGTATCAAAGAATCAGATGTCTTCACAGAACTGCAATACTGGAACGGATTAGTGTCTCCCTTGATAGTGACTTCCTGACCACTATGAGGAAATTTCAAGCATTGATGATAGGTTGATGGTACAATTTGCATGGAATGAATCCATGGTCATCCCAAGAGAATGTTATAAGCAAGATCCATGTCTAGGACTTGGCAAGGTACATCTTTGATAATAGGACAAACTTTGATTGGTAAAACAATAGACCCCTTGGATTGAGCACGAGTAGTAACATGGACTGGATGAATCTCTAATTTTCCTTTGATGGTAATGACATTGGCATAATACATAGAAGGATGACATTCAGAAATGTTACCAACATATCGATAAGGAGTGGAATTATAATTGGCTTGATTATCACTCTTAGTATTGGAAGAACCTCCTTTTTCATGCTCAGGAAGTGGATCTTTGAAAGCCGTATGTGATTCATTTGAGGTATGTCCATCAACACTAATTTCACCGCTTTCAATTAGATCTTGAATTACATTTTTGAGCCTTTTGCAATCATTGGTTTTATGTCCTTTGCCTTGGTGAAATTCACAATAATCATTCTCATCCCACCAAGAAGGCTTCACTCTAGGTTTGAAATCTTTCATTTCAAGAAGCGTGATGAGTTTCTTTGTGATTAAATTCCGTAAGGATGATTCGAGAGATTCCCCTAAAGGAGTAAAGTTTCTTCGAGGTGACATGAAAGGCAATCTTGGTTTAGATGAATCTTTGTTGGTATTTTGATTTGATGATTGATTGTTGTAGGTTCCTTGAGTAGCATTGGCCTGACTGGTGAGATTGAGAAGGGTTTGTGTTGGTTTGACATTACGATTATCAACAATCCCATCATTGACAATGATTTTGTTTTTATTCCAGAATTTCGATTTGTCATTGTTATAGTTGTTGGAATTGGAGTTTGAGGATCTAGCATTGTCTTTGGAATAAAGTTTGATCTCACCTTTTCAGACCATGGCTTCTTCAATCTTGATATCATTTTCTATGAGCTTATTGAAATTTGGTGGACATTGCAATTGTAACCTATAACTCATTTATGGTGTAAGGTTATGCACAAAAATATCCTTCTTTTCTTGTTCAAGAATTGTTCGTGGATATTTGGCAAACAATTGATGCCATCTTTGCAAAAAAGTAAGGAAGGGTTCTCCATTCTTTTGATGTGCATTGCAAAGATCAAGCATAGTGACTTCATGTTTGATGTTATATGAATAATGAGTCACAAATTTGTCAAGAAGCTCATTGAAAGATTTGATTCCTGGGGGTAGTTTGGAGAACCATTCCATGGCTTGTCCTCCTAAACTTCATGGAAATAGTCACATAAGATAAGTGTCATTGTGAGCGACTTCGATACAAGCAGCACAAAACTCACAAATGTGGTCTTGTGGATCTGAATTCCCTTTGTATTTGTCAAATTTTGGAACCTCAAAATGAGCAGGGAATGGAATCATTGCTAAGTTCTTATCAAAAGGATAAGAACATATATCATCCAAGGAATACTTCTTTGTTGATGATCCAGTTTGGATGTCACGGATATTTTGTTGAAGCATCTCGATTTGTTGTAGAACAGGATCCAAAGATAACGTGTTTCCTTGAGAGTTTTGAGAAACATTGTTGTGAGAAGCATTGTTTTGGGAAGCATGATTTTGCTGATCATTTTGAGAAATAGTGTGTTGTTCATGACTATGAGAAGCATTGGATTGTTGATTGGTTTCCTTTGCTCCATGAGTATCTTGAGAACCTTTAGTTATTTCTTGATTGTTTGTGTGAGCTGGTTCTCTAAGATAGGAAACATCAAAATCACTTGGTAACTTAGCTCCTTGTTGAGCAAGCATGAGGAAATACATCTCTCTATCCAAGCCTAAGAGTCTTTCCATAACATGATAAAATTGAGGATCTTGTGAAGCTTCCCTAAGTTCATCATCAGTGGGTTTGTCAGTGGATGTAAAAAGTGAAGTTTTCCTAAGAGCTTCGGGCCAAGGATTTTCTTCGTTGCTGGTATTTCCTTCCATCTTGTCTAGGGATTCTGGATTAATGGCTTGTTTAAGTTTTTGAGATCGAGTTTGAACCATAAAATTGAGAAAATTGATTGTGGGATGAAAGATTCTTGATGAGAAGATATGGAAAGTGATTGATAGAAAAGATATTGAAACATGTTGAAAAAAGTGATAGGACAACTTGATAAACTCTAAGTCAATAGGAGGTATAGATCTCACTATGATATGACAAAGGGAAATCAAGAGATAATAACCTAAGTAAGTTTGGTGGTTTTAGGATGATATATCCTGATACGGTAAACTCACAAAGATCAAAATCTGATAGATAAGGTAATGTTTCAACACTAAATTGAGAATTTCAAAGATTGGAAGAAAATGATTTGATGAGTTCTTAATAAAGGAATGGTGAAAAATGATAAAAATGGTCAAACTAAAGATCAGAGGTCTATGCAACTCGACTATTTTTCTAGAATCTTACTAAGGACGAAAATGGGTATCTGAAAAAGTGATTTGGAAAATTGCAAAGTTGGTGGAAATGCTCACTGTTGTAAATGCGCAACAACAAATGTGCAGGACAGATTGATAAATGCACAACAAAATGAGATATATGCGCAGCAAAATTTGACAGATGTGAACTGGTAAAATCAAAAGTGCAGATAGTCTGAACAGATGCACAACAAATTTGATCAAATGCGCAGCAAGATGTGATATATGCGCAAGTTCTGAGGTTCTAATCTGAATTGAAATTTTTTCGGTTGTTTCTGATGTTTTCTATTTTTTTATTTTTTTGGCAAAGTGAAAAATGCATAAACACACGCACGCAAGACAGAAATAATTTTAATCTAACTATGCTAATATGAATGCACAAACACGCTTACAAATCCTATGGTAGGCAAGGACGATATCTGCTGAATCCCCACTAGGATAATAAAATCCAGCCATGCAAATCCACAGTGGACAGCCTAGGAACTTGGAGGCACGGGCTCCTCCTTACAGTGCACTCACTTCTCAGGCACACCAAGTTCCGAATTCAATGGGTCATTACTTCCCAAAGAACTGCTATCTCTACTATGAATCGTGAGTAATGTGGGGTGTCTTCATGAGCTTGGGTGACTCCTTGAGCCAATAGATAGAAGGTTTTTGGCCACTAAACAAAAGATTTTAGTAAGGACATCCGTTCAGGTGGTTGTGATCAAGTCATTTTCCCAATTAAAGGGGTTCTCCCAATCTTTTCAAAGCAAGGCTTTCACCTCTACTAAGTAAGACTTTAACGCACCACTGGGGTACTGGAGGAGATTTTGGTTGCCACAACGAATTCACACCTGTCTAACGTGAGACTAATCACACTAGCATTTTTTATATACCGGTTTGGAAGGGCTTGACTTTAGCCTGTTACCGGTTGGGTCGTTCCTTGGGGTGATTACCTCTTTTCCCACCAAAGACCGCCCTCTAAAAATTATAATAGTTTCTCTTACACCCAAGGTCCACGAATGGCGAGGGGAGAGGATACATTGTTATAATTTTAGGATTACAGATATGCTATTAAGCAAGACACAACAAACACTTGAGCTATTCTAAAGAAAACACACAAAACAAAGACATGTCTTTTTTTAAGCCCAAATGAGATTATGGTTTATTTTGCAAACCCCTTGGCAACCATGCAATCAAACCGTTAGAAAATTTGTTTAGCAATGGGGTCTTCAAAAACAACGTCCTACAAAACAACCTAAAAGCTACCAGAGAAAACATAAATTTGTCAAAGGTTAGCTAAAATCAAAATAAATCAAAAATTTAAACCTAACTACTTAAATAATAGATGCGCGGTAACAGTGGATAAATGCGCAGAACAAAATAATGGATACGCAGAAAATTGATATGGATGCGCAGGAAATCTTAAAGGATGCGCATGAAGACTTAATGGATACGCAGATGTTAATTAAAAACTGAAAATGAAAAAGACAACAAATGACAGATTTGATTGAAAATGCATGTGCAGAACAGATGAATGAATGCGCAGTATTCATGAACGAATGCGCAGAAAAAACCTGGACACGTCTGCACACGGAAAACTAAAAAAATAGAATGTTAAAAATGGAGGCAGGCCCTCCTTCTAGCACCAAAAATGTATGCAAATTAGATGTTTAATAACTAGAGATGATAAATTAACTATTAAAAGCCAATAAATCAATCTAATGCAACACAATGAAGAATACAAAGTAACTATAAAATGATGAAACTAAATTATTTACCTTCACCTACCATGCAGCTTGTCTCCATTGTCCTCCTAGCCTTGATTTCTTGTAGAGGTTGAGCTCTCAGATTTCCAAATGAAGCCTTCTCCCAAGATGCTACCAAAGTGTGGAGATTTTATGAAATGAGTGCACAATAGCTTATGCAATCTAATGGATGGAATGCAAATGAAATGATGATAATATGGATTGATTGTTCTTAGAGTGCTTGGATGCTTGGATGCTTGAATGCTTGATTGATTGAATGCTTGAATGCCTATTACAAAAATACCTATTAGCTCCCAAAGGGGAAATGTGGCTCCTTTTATAGAGTTTTGGAGGATCTAGGCCTAGGTGGCACAATCCTACGGTTGAGAATGAAAGGTGGAAGATCCTAAGGCTAGATTGACTTGGTTGAAGGAGTTGAGAGAAAGGGGGATGTAGTTGGAATGTGAGAAGAAGAATAGGGATGATGTTCCTCTCACATTGACATGGAGGAAAAGAAGGTGGAAGGGAAAGACACATGTCAAGTGTCTCACAAAGACCAAAGAGAGAAAGAGGGAGAGACCTTTTCCTCATGAGGACTTTGCACAAGTGTCCTATGAGTCACCTTTGACCCTTAGAGGTGGCTTGAGAAGCCCCTTAGGAATAGGAAATGTCTCTTGACTTGGTTGTTGAGAGGACATGTGGTCATGAGACTAAGTCCTATGAGGTCACATAGCCCTTAAAAATATGACATGTGTGGGTGAGGATAATTACTAATAAATAATTAATAATAATTATTTATTTTAGCCAAAGTGATGTGTCAGGTGACTAGGTAGGTGAGGTGGACTGGGGACTTAGTCATATTTAGGTGATTGTGTAAATTAAATCACTTTAATAAGACTAATTAGAAGACTTAGGATAGAGAAATAGACTATAGTGAATTTACTAAATAAATTGAATAATTCATTTAATAAATAGAGGAATAATTATTAATTAAATAATAAATATTTAATTAATTTATCAAGTCAATAACAATTAAATAATAAATATTTAATTAATTAATGAAGCCATTTTTAGGTGTATACACCGCTAAATTACTTCCCTTTGTAGAAATTAGATCCAATCCAAGATTGGTGGCCCCAGGCCACCCAAAAGAAATATCAATATTTCCCTCTGTCAAAAACATGGTTATGATCATGAAGCAACATTATAAATCTGAAAATATTCCCATCATCATACATCTCCTTATAGTGTCCTCCATCAACATTCATATATCGGATCAAATGTTTCATTAGTCGATAGGCTATATTATGTGAGGTTTCACTTGAAATCTATCTGACGTTGGGAATTAAGGTGATAATTAGTTGGGCGGTTTTTAGTTTTCTAATCATTACACTCACCAGAAAATCTACTTGGACACTTGCGGCAGGGATAAAAAATGTCATTTTCCAAAGTCTTCTTGTGCATTAAGCCAGTTTGGTAGCGGGAATTAGACTGGAATTGGCATTTGTTATTTCTGATTTCGTCGAATCCTGAGTTTGGGATTGCAATATGAAAATGGAATAGGAAGATGTAAATGCTCATTTTGCCCAAAATGAGCATTTACATCTTCCATCTGAAAAGGTGGAATTGGAATTTGAAATTGGAATTGGAATGGGGGGCAAAGCAAATTTTTAAATTTTTCATGTCTACGTTTAATTTTTTAGTTTTTTATTTGTGTGGAGAGAGATTTAATTTATTTTTTATTTGTTTGGGTGGTTTGTAACTTTGTTATTTATTCGAATTTTTTGAAAAACAATTCAGATTATTTGCCGAATTTTTTTTCAATTTTTTTTTGAATTTTTTTTTACGAATTTTTTTGTTATTTTAATTTTTTTCTCGAATTTTTTTTCGAATTTTGGTTGCGATCAGTGATTGTAACTTGGTTGCCTACCACCAACTTTGACTGCCTAAAATGGTCTACGATTCCATTTTAAATTCAATTCCATTAATAAAAATGAATTATTAAATTCAAAAACATTAAAACAATTTTTAAAAAATTATATTCAAATTCCAATTCTAATTTCAAAAAGTGGAACCAAACGATCCAAACATAATTCAGAAATGAAAAACTGAATTATCAAATCCATGATTTGACCATTTCCAGCATTTGATCAAATCCATCATTTTCTAATTCCCGCTACCAAAGTGTCACCGTGACGGGAATAACTTTTAGCGTTGTGAGTTAACAATTATTTGTATGTGAACTGCCCAACCTTTTTATTTATTTTATTCAATAAATAGCGTACAGATCGAATATGAAATAGACTCAAACCCTGAACCATTGTTTCTCGATGCAATTCACGCAGGGAACTTTTGGGGGTTTCCAAGGAAGGATTATGAATCATCTTTGGGTGGCGACGTGGACAGTGGGAATCCATGGACAAATCCTCCACCACCCCTTGCATATTTCCATTGCAATTTTCCCCAAAACGGTGAAGCAATGACAAAATTGGTTGTAATTGTAGTATCTTCCTCAGTGTAGAAATTTTTCATGAGGGGGCAATACGATGAGCAAGAGAAGCCCCAATGCAAATATTGCAAAGATGCCTCAACAATGTCATTGTTCTTCACTGTGCCAAGATTTGAGAATCACCTCTTTCTTTCTAGGAAGAGACAGACAGATCATGTTTGAAATTTGTTGTTGCTCGTACTTAGACTCGTCAACAATTTCATCGTCTGCTACTCACATGGAGACGGACCAATCGGAGGTATCTCACACTCAGACTCCTTAATAATTCCATTTGTCCAAGCGATTTGACTCCAACCACAGACTCTTCCAGACATCGTGAACAAACTTCTTCAACTCACAGAAATTCAAACCCTAGCCTGCTTGATTATCCACTACCTCGTGCACACACGCTTCATACGATGTCAGCAATAATGAAGCCACTCTAGACTGTAGAAACTGCTATCAGGGGCATTTATTATGCTTCACCATGCATGCCAATCAAAATTCCCCCAACTTCGTATCGAACTCAGAATTTGGTAGAACGTTATAACACATAATGTCTTAATGAACAATCACATTCCTCCCATGACTTGTGAAGACAGAACAACACAGAGGCGCAGAATAAAATCATACGGCGATTACAGGGCTATGTTACTAGAAACGAGAAACGTAATTACAACAACAGCAATGTGATGAGAAACGAGATATTTAAAAGTTGTATATAAGAAACGGTATATATATAGTCAAATAAAAATAATAATTTAATTATTAAATAATTTTATAAATATTTATTTAAAATAATTTAATATTTTGAATTTACTGAAAATTATTTTTAGAATTGAATTTATTTTATGTGAAAAGTAATAAAATAAAAATTGAGCGAAAAACTAATAGTTAACTATTATAAATAATAAATTGAAAGTTCTATCTATATAATTTATTCATTAAAATAACTAATGCAATTTAATCATAAAAGAATTTAACTTCAGTTAACTCCATTCACTTCTAACAAATCATTTGTTTTTACATACAAATTGAATAGAAACAACTACATTATGAACTAAAGTAATTATTTGATGTGCAGAAATGACTCAGAATTTTGCAACTAATAGAAATGAAAAATATAGTTCTAAAACTTCATGCCCAGATTATTGCGAATTTTAATTTTTTAAATTTGCAATGGGAAGAAATGAAATATCTTTGGCCGAAACGCATGTTTCTGTGTTGAAATGTTTCACATGAGTTGAAATGTGCAACACCAGCAAAACGTTGTGTTTTTGGCAACAGAGTTACAGGGTAAGCACAAAATGGGTTTGTTAGAAATGTCATGGAGGTATTTAGGGAAATGTAATTGACAAGTGTAAAGCCAAACTTGACAACCTTTGCCAACATCTTCCCATCTTGTGCCAAATTGGTGGGTTTAGGACATGGCATGGGCTTCCATAATATCATAATCAAAAGTGGACATATGCCAAACATTGTAGTGATGAATTCCCTGATAGACATGTGCATAAAAGGTGGATAAAACCAAGAATGAAAGAGGATAATATTTAAGCATCATAATTTTGTGTTTCCCAAAATCTTGCGTGGAACATTCAAATCACTCCCAATTTTTTGAAACAACTTAGTTAAAATTTTCACTACTTATAACTAAGGTTTTAGCACCATAGCATCAAATATGATACCACACAAGTTTTAGATCTAAGAAATACTTCTCATTCAATTATGAGTAGTAATCATCAACACTAACAACTTTAAAGTCGCAACTATTGGTGCAATATTGTTAAAAATAATTGAGATTATATCAACAAGTGCCATAACAACTATTGTAATATGTTCACCTATAGGGATCTTTCCCCTATTAATGTGGAATATAAAAAGTAGATAAATCTAAAAGTACATAATTTAAAAGTTAAGACAAGTCATAATATAGAGAAATGATAGCATGAAGGCAAGTCATTATTTTTAGTTAAGACTTCATATCAAATTTGTATTAAAATTTTTACCATAATTAAATTAATATATCTTCTATATACATAAAATTATACTCGCTATTATATAACTCTATTATATAACTTATATATAATTTCCTATCAGTGTAACTCTTGCACCTCTTTTGGGTGCAAGTGCTAGTTCTATCTGAAAAGGACTTATCATTCCCTTGGTTGCTTGCAACACCAACACTATATTGGCACTTTCTCATATATTCAAAGTTACTATGTTCAATCCCATTTGAAAAATGTTTAGAGATTTCAATAAACTTTTGTTGTGATCTTTGTGAAATGGAACATTCATATTTCCCTTTTACCCATGCTTCATGCTTGAAAGAAAATATATCTAACAACCCTAACCTTTCATGATGACCCACTCCCTTTGAAAATTTTATGTTACCAACTTTAATTTTCCAAGTGGGCTACATCTCAAAATGATTTTCAAGACAACATCTTCTTTCATCAATTTTATTTATATTATTTTGCATTTCACTTATCACCACCTCCTGATTTTCTGGAAATAATCTTTCCTTTCCATATAAGATATTTGAGTGAATACAAAAATTATTTTCAAAACTAATTTGCCATGACATTTGGTTTTTCTTTTCACAGATTAGGTTTGAGCACACAGGGGAATAAACTTTGAAAATATTATTACAACAATTAGCATGATCCCTTTCTATTGTCCAATCTGAGAAAATTTCTACAGTATTTTTGAAAATACATACATCATCATGTTGCTCAGAATGCATACCCAGGTTGAATATATCATCCTCCTAAAGAATATTCACTGCCTCCCCTTCATTAATGAATCCATCTCCTTGTCCATCTAGCATCCCAGAAGATGTATTTTGTATGTGCATCATGTTATTCTATTCATCCTTAGAATTTGGAAAAAAATAGGATTGTTTTCTTGCACATATCTTTGATATTCTCTATCCAACAAATCTGAAGCCTCTTCAGTGCTAAGAAAACTTTCTTGTCCACCCTCATTTTCATTAATATATGTCTCACAAGTGTCACCATGGTTCTTGTGTGTGAATGCTTCTTCACTTTCCTCGCGACCATGATATTCATTTTCCTTAATATGTGAATCAGGCAAGTGGTATCATTCAAAGTTGTCAGAGGCAACATCCTCAGTTAAGTACTCTTCAGCCATAATATTTTCTTTAATTGGTAATGTTTTCTTTAGCCCATGTTCCAATATGCTAATAATTTTATCAATATTAGCATTGCATGAAGAATATCTTGGTGGGCTAATATTTGAAGTATTGTCTTCAATAATGCCATAGAACTCATTCATAAACCACCATTCAAAATATTCCCATGATGAGATACTTTGTGGGGGTAATTGACTATAAATATCACTTGCAACATCTATCAATGATCTTGCCAAACAATTTATGATCTCATCTTCTGCACAAATTTGAAAACTTTCAATGAAGTCATAGAACCCTTTCAAATGTCAAATTGTTGATTCATCTTCCCTTCCTTGGAACTTTGGCACAAACTCTTTAAGTTTAGCAGGAAAATAATTTGGATTGTTGAGGACATTGTTGAAATCCAATGGCTCAAAAGCTTTAAAAATTACAAATCCTCTATGAATTGTGAACTCAAATATTGATACATAGTAAACACCTGAGATTGGTGCAACTTCTTCTTTCTTTTATTTGATTCTTTTCAACGAAGTCACCACCTCTTAGAGGGATAAAATTTATTTTCTTCTTCTTGGTGGTTCCCTCAGTGGAGTCATTTTTAATCACTACAAAAAATACTCAAGACTTTCTAACTTTCCCAATGATAACCAGATATTTTAAAAGCTCCCCAACAGATTCACCATTTTTTTGTGTGACTCAAATGCGTCAAACTGAATAATCCAATCTTCAACAAGTTAACACCAGAGCTTCTGTTAATATGATTTAGAACAATAGAGAGGGGTGGTGAATCAGTTGTTCTCAGGGCCAGGTGTATAATATAAACTTTCAAACTCTTCTACAAATCATATCTAATAACCAACAGCTACTCGTTCATTACTAAATACATAACAAAAACATATAACATTGCAGTCCACTTTCCAGTAGTATTAAACTTTCAAAACACAAAAATGTTCAAACCAAAACATTCACACAAGTATTAACACCAGGATTTATAGTGGAAACCCAACTTGGGAAAACCAACTTTGTAACATGTTACTGATATTTTCACTCTTCTGAAGTGAGCTCTGTGAAAAGCCAACCCTGTCAAAGGTTACAAACACACTGTCAGATGTGACCCGGTTAAAGGATTTTAACCACCCTGCTAGGAGTGTGCCTTGTTATAGGACTTACATACATTCCATTAGAATGCAACCTTATTCAAAGGATTTATACAAATGACTGTTAGGTCAACCTCTATTAAAAAGATTTTGACTGATACAATGATTAGAAAGTAAGAGTAATATTGATCTGAAAACATACAACTCACTTTGCAAATAACAGATCCAATTTCATACACATATGTTGGCTTACTGACTATGATCCATTTCCATCTCCATCACTGATCTGCTCAGAAATCCCTTCAAGCAATCACAACTCCTTCTCCTTCAACCTTTCCTACTTATATAGTCAATAACAACAACTCTAGCATTCTCTCTCTTCAACCTCATGCTTAGGTTTCCTTAATACTTCCTCAATTAGGTCAATACAATCTTTTGCCGCTTAATCTCTTCCGTAGATCTTAGGGTTAGGTCAGATTCATCGAATCTTTCCAACTTTATGTTCTTCATCCATCCTTCTAGAATCATCTCAAATCTCTTAATAGATTTACAATAAAACATTTTACAATGCATTAAATGCTTCCATACAATCAATAAATAAATTCAACACATTTTACATAATCCAAGAATTCAACTATGTCGACTAGGAATCTGAATTCTTTCTCAAATGTAAATTACTAACGCTCGGTCACTACTGTGTTCAACTCCTCGGTCTTCACTAGAAAGCTCAGTCACCACTAAAACTATTTCCTTGGCTAATATTGTCTTCCTCGGCAATTACCTGATGTTCGGTCAACACTGAATTTACTCGGCATATACTGGCTCGGTCGACACTAAAATCACTCGGCTTAAACTAGATTTCTTCACTTTTGCTTGGTTAAGCCTACTTGTTTAGTCTTACTTCTTACTTAGATAAGCAAAACATTATCTTATCATTGTGCCATATAATCAAGTACCCATTGAAGTATCCAAGATAACTCAACCTTGCCTTAGGTGTTATTGTTATCAACCTTGCCCACATCCTTGTCAACAATCGAATAGATATAGTACTTTCTTAAATAGAAACAGTCTTACCAGTTAAGGTTTGACATCAATGACAATACAACAATTGCTTCAATTACAATTTCCAACAATCCCCCTCTTTGGCATTGATGGCAACACCATATGAATAACACATGAATCACCAACCAATCCAAAACTTATATGTCCATCAGAAATAGTTATAATACCCTTATCTTCATTCTAATTTAGAATCAATTAGCCTACTTACATGACCGTCCACATAATAACATCCACTTGATCTCTTCTTAGTTCCTTTCCTCTAAATTTCTCCCTCTTACTTGATCTTCCATGAAATCTCACCATGTGTTTTCATCTTATTCATCTCCCTCTTTGACAATAATGTCAAAGAAGCAACTAAAAACTTACATCCTGCAGATGTAGATATGATCTTATCAGTTCAGTAACATTGTGTCTCCCTCTGTCATCTTGGCTTATGACTGATTATCAGCTTTGCTATATTTTTCACAACTCTAGGCTGCTCCTAAAGTGTGACATGTTTCTGCATCAATTTGTCAGATACTCTTTGCAGCACATTTGATGCAATGCTCCTAGTTTGACTAGGAAACCTCAATTAGGGGAAGAACCCCTAATTGAATTCTCAGATACTCACGAGCTTCTTTAGGTAAAGCTTTTTTGAATATGTTTGCTAGTTGTTCCTTTGTATTCATATATTCCATTCTGACCTCTTTATCTTGTACCAATTCTCTCAAGTAGTGATACTTGATGGCGATGTGTTTGGTCTTTGTGTGCATCACTGGATTCTTAGATATGTTGATAGCACTTGTGTTGTCACAATAGATGACAACTAGTTTAGCGATTTCTTCTTTCATGCCTACCAACAATTACTTTATCCACACCAAGTTTGAACAGTTCACTGCTGCAGCAACATACTCAGCTTCAGCTATAGACTAGGAAATACAATTTTCTTTCTTTCTTGTCAAGGAAACTAATCCCTGTCTAAGAAAGAAAGCTCTACCACTAGTTCTTTTTCTATCATCCACATTTCCTGCCCAATCTGCATCAATATAGACTCTCAGTTCAAACCTTTCATGCTTCTTGTAGTACAATCCATAGTCAGAATTTCCTTTCAAATATCTCATTATCCTTTTCACAACCACCATGTGTGTTTCCTTAGGATTGGTAGAGAATCTTGCCACAATCCCAACTGCTAGAGCAATATATGGTCTATTGTGAACAACATACTGCAGTTTTCCAATCATGGACCTATACAAAGTTTGGTTTACTTCAACATCATCATTTTTAGGCAATTTTTGTCCAGTAGCCATGGGAGTACCAACTGGCCTTGAGTCCTCCATACCAAAAGTTTTCAGTATCTCATGAACATACTTAGACTGGGTAATGGAAATACCTTTCTCCATTTGATATACTTGTAAACCAACAAAGAATTTGATCTCCCCAAACATACTCATTTCAAATTCAATTTTTATTTCATTTGAAAATTTCTTACACAGGGCATCTTGTCCACCAAATATAATATTATCTACAAAAATCTTAGCCAACAAGATTTCTTTACCTTCTTTATCTTTCATGTACAGATTGCTGGTGTCATTTTTCCTTGAGAATCCAATCTGTATCAGGTAGTTGTGTAGCCTCTCATACCATGCTCTGGAGGCTTGCTTCAATCTATACAGTGCTTTATTTAGTTTGCAAACCATGTGTCTCTTGTTTGGATCAATAAATCCTTCAAGTTGTTCAATGTAAACTTCCTCTTCTAATATACCATTTAAAAATGCAGTCTTGACATCCATTTGGTATACCTTGAAATCTTTGTAGATAGAATATGCAAGTAGAGTTCTCACTCCTTCCAGTCTTGCTACAGGGAAAAATGTCTCCCCATAATTTATTCCTTCTTGTGTGTATCCTTTGCATACCAGCCTTGCTTTGTTCCTTGTGATCTATCCATGCTCATTCAGCTTGTTTCTGAACACCCACTTTGTTCCAATGACATTTTTGTTTTCTGGTCTCGGCACCAAAGTCCAGGTATCATTCTTCTCTATTTGGTCTATCTCCTCATTCATGGCTTTGATCCAGTCTTCATTTTCTAATGCCTCCCTTGTTTTCTTAGGCTCAAATTCATACGGCAAACATGTAGGGTCTCTTAACTTGCTTCTTGTTAGAACTCCAGTTTCTTTGTCTCCAATGATTTGTTCAGGTTTGTGATGTCTCCTTACATATTGTGCCAAGACAAGTTTTGCTCTCTTTTCTTCTTGCTCTTCAGGTTCACCAACAAGATTGTCAGATTCAACTTCTGAATGCTTGGCAACCTCATCCTGATACTCGACAGTTTCCTCATGTCTCTCGGCATGTTCTTCTTGTTGTTTGACATTGTCTCTCTGATGCTCGACATTACTAGCCTGAGACTCGGCATCAGGTGAAAGTGTGTTACTTGACTCTCCTTCTTCTACATAAACAAAAGATCTATAATCTTCTGGTTCTCTTTTGCTCTCAGCTTCATTATTCTCTGCATATTCATCAACCTTGACATTTTCACTTTCCACAATTTTGTTAGTGTTAGAGTTCAAACACTTATAAGCTTTAATTTTTGTGGAATAACCTAGGAATATGCCCTCACCACTTTTAACATCAAACTTTCCATTTCTATTGTCTTTTAGTATATAGCATTTGCTTCCAAAAATTTGAAAGTACTTTACATTAGGTGCATACTTGTGCCATAACTCATAAGGTGTAATATTTGTACCTTTTTTTATCTGTATTCGGTTCAAGGTATAAATAGTTGTACTTACCACTTTTCTCCAGTACTTTTGTGCAACATTCTTCTCAATCATTAGTGTTCTTGCACAATCCAGGATAGATATGTTCCTTCTCTCTTCTATACTGTTCTATGGAGGTGTTCTAGGTGCAGACATTTGTCTTTTGATTCCTCTATCATTACAAAATAGATTGAATTCATTAGATATGAATTCTCCACCTCAGTTAGATCTCAAACACTTCAGGTTCCTTCCTGTTTCTTTTTCAACCTTAGCCAAATACCACTTAAAGAATTGAAAAGCATCAAATTTTTCTTTTAGAAACATAACAGTCATCATTCTAGTGTAATCATCAACAAAGAGAATAAAATATCTAGCACCACAATAGCTTTGTACACCCATCGATCCACAAAGGTCAGTATGAACCAAATCTAAAGCATTTTCAGAAGTAAAAGTCTTGCTCTTGAAACTAGACTTTGTCATCTTACCCAACTGACATTGTTTGCACATTACATTCTCAGGTTTCTTCAATCTAGGCATTCCTTTCACTTTCTTCTTCTTACTAATTTCTACTAGATTATAAAAGTTAACATGACATAGTTGTTACAAGTAGTGGTTGCCGTTGCACCAAAAGATCGACTTGGTAATGCCCGATACAATCACTAGACTTATAGAAGACACGGGAGGCTTTTAAACCATGTCACGAATCCTAAGGGGAGCGCTGACCATTTTTCTAACAATCTCCCCCTCAGTGTTACCTAAGGGGATTCAAACCTATGACAAAGCTCTAATACCACTTGTTACAAGCAGTGGTTGTTGTTGCACCAAAAGATTGACCTGTTAATGCCCGATACAACCACTAGACTTATAGAAGACACGGGAGGCTGTTAAACCATGTCATGAATCCTGAGGGGAGCACTGACCATTTTTCCAACAATAGCCACTTATGCCATAACCATATATCATCAGATTGTGCAATCAAACATGTTTCTTTAGATAGGTCTAGATAGAACAAATTACCTCTTGTCTGTTCTCCACTTCCAATCAGTTCACTAGTAGCATCAAATATCTTAGCCTTTCTGTGATGAAATTCCACTCGGTAACTAGTGCTATTAAGTTGTGCAACACTTAAAAAATTATAATTAAGACCTTCTACCCAATAGGCATTTTCACAAACTATCTTATCAGTTAGCTTAATCAGACCTTTGCCCTTCATAGGACATGGTGCATCATTGCCAAATTTTACACTTCTGCCTTTGTAATGATCTAAGGTATCAAAATTACTTTTATCACCAGTCATGTGCTATGAACAACCACTGTCAATAATCCATTTATCATTTTTGTTCACATAGGATATCAGTACAGTTTTCTCATCCTCATCAGATTCATCCTTCATAGCAACATATACTACCTCTATCTCAAAATCATCACTATCAGTGTTAGTTTCTTCTTCAACTATGTAACAGGATTTCTTACCTTTTCCTTTGTATTCATTTTACCTTCGGTAACCTTTGTCTTCTCTTTTATCTTTATGCTTGCTATCTCTTTCTTCATCCTTATCATCCCTGTCAAGACATCTTGCAGCTATATGACCAACTTTATTACATGAGAAACATATGATAGGGATTTTACCTTTATACTTGCCTTTTCCCCTTTTCAATCTTCTGGCCATAAGAGCTTCAAGATCCTCAAGTTCTTCATCAGATGTGTCACTTTCACTTTCACTCTCACTAATGCATCTTTCCTTTTCTTTCTTTGACTTATTCAGAACCAATTGTGACTTAAAAGCAAATTCAACATTAGCAATAGTGAAGTTATCAAAATTTGAAAGCTCACAAGCAGTGAGCTTGCCAACAAGACTCTCTAGAGTAAGAGTATTATTAGGGTTACATCTAGATTCTTGAATTGCTAAAATTTTGATGGCATAAATAGGATGCAAAGTTCTCAAAACTTTTCCTATAACAGTCTCATCATCAATAGTTCCATTGGCTCCCCTAATAGCATTTACAACTTCTTTTATTCTACCACAATATTGTGCAATATTCTCACCTTCTTGCATTTTCATTTCATCAAATTTACCTTTTAGGCTCTCAGCTTTTTCTCTTAGTACATTTATATCTCCACCATAGATGTTAGCAAGAGTGTCCCACATTTTCTTTGCATTTGTGCAATCTTTGATGTCTTCAAATTCTAGATAGTTTAGGGCAGATGCAATCTCCAACATTTCTTAGTTGTGCTCTTGTTTACCTCTCATCTCCTCAACAGTCATAGGTGAAAAAAGTGTTACATAGTCATGCTCAATATAGTACTTTTTTGAGTCACCAATACTAGCTAGTTGTAGCTTCATCAAACTCTTCCATGTGGGGAAGTTCTCCTTATTTAGCTTTGGTACCTCCTTCTTATACATCTTGATCATTTGCTTCAAGTACCTTTAAACTTGTTCTCTATAAGCACCAAAAGCTATGATACCAATTGTTAATATGATTTAGAACAACAAAGAGGGGGGTGAATCATTTTTTCTCAGGTCCAGATGTATAATATAAACTTTCAAACTCTTCTACAAATCAGATCTAACAACCAACAACTACTCGGCCATTACTGAATACATAACAGAAACATATAACATTGCAGTCCACTTTCTAGTAGTATTAAACTTGCAAAACACAAAAATGTTCAAACCAAAACATTCACACAATTATTAACACTAGGATTTATAGTGGAAACCCAACTTGGGAAAAACCACTTTGTAACATGTTACTAATATTTTCACTCTTCTGAAGTGAGCTCTGTGAAAGCCAACCCTGTCAAAGGTTACAAACACACTGTGAGGTGTGACCCGATTAAAAGATTTTAACCACCCTGTTAGGAGTGTGCCTTGTTATAGGACTTACATACATTCCATTAAAATGCAACCTTGTTCAAAGGATTTATACAAATGACTGTTAGGTCAACCTCTATTAAAAAGATTTTGACTGATACAATGATTAGAAAGTAAGAGTAATATTGATCTGAAAACATACAACTCACTTTGCAAATAATAGATCCAATTCCGTACATAGATGCTAGCTTACTGACTATGATCCATTTCCATCTCCATCACTGATCTTCTCAGAAATCCCTTCAAGCAATCACAACTCCTTCTCCTTTAGCCTTTTCTACTTATACAGTCAATAACAACAACTTCAGCATTCTTTCTCCTCAACCTCATGCCTAGGTTTCCTTAATACTTCCTCAATTAGGTCAATACAATCTTTTGCCACTTAATCTCTTCCATAGATCTTAGGGTTAGGTCAGATTCATTGAATCTTTCCAACTTTATGTTCTTCATCCATCCTTCTAGAATCATCTCAAATCTCTTAATAGATTTACAATAAAATGTTTTACAGTGCATTAAATGCTTCCATACAATCAATAAATAAATTCAACACGTCTTACATAATCCAAGAATTCAACTATGTCGGCTAGGAATCTGAATTCTTTCTCAAATGTAAATTATTGACGCTAGGTCAATACTATGTTCAACTCCTCGGTCTTCACTAGAAAGCTTGGTCACCACTACAACTATTTCCTCAACTAATATTGTCTTCCTCGACAATTACCTGATGTTTGGTCAACACTGAATTTACTCAGCATATACTGGCTCGGTCGACACTAACATCACTTAAGCTTAAACTAGATTTCTTCACTTTTGCTCGGTTAAGCCTACTTGTTTAGTCTTACTTCTTACTTAGATAAGCAAAACATTATCTTATCATTGTGCCATATAATCAAGTACCCATTGAAGTATCCAAGATAACTCAACCTTTCCTTAGGTGCTATTGTTATCAACCTTGCCCACATCCTTCTCAAAAATTGAATAGATAAAGTACTTTCTTAAATAGCAATAGTCTTACCAGTTAAGGTTTGACATCAATGACAATACAACAATTGCTTCAATTACAATTTCCAACAGCTTCTAGGTAAACTTCAATAATATTCTTATGAACAACTCCCCAGCCGAGTTGTCAATCTATTGGTTCTCGAAACTATAGATTTCTTAAACCCTAAAGAATTGCCAATTCTTATGACAAGGTCAAGCAAGAGCTTTGGTGAATGAACAAGAATGATCAATGTGATCAAATTTCTCGACATTTCTAGCTCTGCCACACCAAGGTGGGTGCACCTCTTTTTCTAACTCCCTTTTTCAAATAACCAATTCAATATCCTTGGGAAGATTTAATGATCAAAATTGAAAGATATTCCCAACTTGGAATAAAAATTGGAAATGATCAAATTTCTACTCTTCTTTCTTTCTTTTTACTCTAAAAACTAACAACTCCTACTTTCTTGAAAAAAACAAAAACAAGCTTGGATAATGTATGAAAATTTTCCCACTCAATGAAACAATGCAATACCAGTCCCTTATCTCAATTGGGCTATGGAGTCATCCTTCAAAAAATCCTCATGTGCAACCCTATGAGATGGTTTGTTTCTCTCCCAAATGATCAACTATTTAATCATATCAATGCAGATCTAATAAGTACACCACAAACAACTAGTTTAGTTGAGTTTAATTCCTATTAAGTAAACCAATTAAACAAAAAGAAACAAGATAACAACTCCGTTATAACCTTCTGATAATCAAGTGTATATGTAGTAAAAATAACATCTCCACACGAGTTTTGAAAACAACAATTGAATTCACAAATTCAATAACCACAGAGGACTTGATTTGGTAAAAGATAACACTTGTAACACTATCTTGAAGGGAAAAGGTCGTCTCATTTTATTGATTTCAAAGATTATTACAATTGAGTTTTATGTTTCATTGTTAATCCTATTTGATCATTAAAGGTTGTCATTAGTATCAATCAATTATTCAGTAGGTAAAGGAGACAAATGGGACAGTCGACCAACCACATAAAGCCTACACACTGTGCAAGACACAAGGCAGATCTCTAAGTTAACCGAACAAGGGTTTGACTGAGTACACCCACCGAGCGACATACATTACCGAGTATCAAGCATACTAATCACCGAGCATTCATATAAACCGAGCACCAATTAATTACCAAATGGAGAATGTAGTGATTACCAAGTAAAACAAGAAACGACATAGTAATCTAAAATGGCACAAACATCAATGCAAATGGTTCACACCGATCAAAAAATAGTTTACCAAGATCGAGACAGAATTAAATATGGATGTAATCATTAATTTTTTGATGATTCCTATGTAATGTTAGATCTAGGTTATTTTGTTACACCATTGATCTTAGGTCTTCTAAGATATTGTAAACGCTAATTAGGTCAAGTTAGTTTGATATAAAATATGTAAATATGTCATTATGAATGATGTATCAAGGAGTACCCACACTAAGGACATTAGGAGATCAGACAAAGGGTTTTTGACATAAGGTTTGAAAGAAGCATTCAATTTTTCAGAACATACACAAGGCTACCGAGCATAACAGAATGGCACATACATCACTAGAAGGTGATATCTATTTGATATATTATAGATCTGAGTTAGGCAAGATAGAGTGCTAATTACAAATATATTTTTTTGTTACCCTTTAACCATTGTAGCAAATCTAAAATCTCTTAATAGAGTCGACTTAACAATTCTAGTTTAAATATCTTAACTGATTACACACATGTATTGTTTTGTTAAAATCCTCTAACTAGGTAGACCTAGTTGATCTAATTGTTACTCCTAACAAGGTAAGATCATCAGAAGTGATCACAATTTTTAGCCTTAACTGGCATACTTTGTTACTACAATAGTGAAGATTTGTGGGTGTCATCCCTATCGCAGTTTTTACCTTCTTACAAAGGTTTCTACGATACCAAAATATCTGTGTTATGAGTATGAATTTTCATGAATGGTTTATTATTTAGATTACATGCAAATTACATTTTCAGTTATATTTGAATGTATGTTTTAGACAATGTATTCAACTGGTTAAATGTTATTTACTACTACAAAGGTTTAGTCTTGAAAGGTTTTGAAGGTCTAATTCACCCCTCCCCTCTTAGTACTTATCTTTCCATACTCTCAACAATTGGTATCAGAGCTAGATCTCTTGTTAAGGAAGTTTAATCACTAAAGAGGAAAATATATAAGGATGGAAAGATATAAGTTGGATAAGAATATTGAGAATCAAAGAATATAGATGTAGATCTACATTGAGCAATTCAAAGAAGCCAAAGAAGAACTGAAGAAGTTACTGGTCAAGAGGAAGGATATGGAAATTTTGTATAGTGAGACTGATTATCATGAAGAGGAGATAGATAATCCATTTGAGGCATCTGGATCTAGATCTGGTAGTATATCTGATGCATCTGAAGGAATCATATCAGATCTATCTAAAAAGAATCTACATCTCACTGTACAAGTGAAAGCTCTGTAGATCGGTCAAGAGACACAAAATATGGTTAGGATGATTGATGTCATGAACAATGCAAGGCAAGAAGAACAAGAAAGAAACTTGGATATTGAAGATAGGAGGCAAATGACTGACAAGTTGCAAGAGAAGGAATCTAAAATACTGAGAATCATTGAGCATCACTTTGAAATATCTAATCAAATGGTTATCATAAGTCAGGAAGTCAACTGAGTTAACAGTGAGCTTACAAGGAAACTAAAAGATATCAGTGAATTGAGAGAGTAAAATGAAATATTGAAGAATGAGGTAAAGATGCAACAACAACATAATGAGATGATCTAGAAAGCTGAAGACAATACTAAAAGAATGGATGAATTTATGATTAGTCATAAAAGACTTGATAGCACAACTGGTTTAGGCTACACCAAGTAGAGAGAGTCATCGAGACAAGCTAAACAAAAGAATGCCTACACTAATACAAGGCCAACGAAGCTATCATGTTATCATTGTGGAGAACCGAGCCACACATCAAATGTTTGCAGGAGTAAAGCAAAAGGTATTCCTAAATCCATTCCTAAATTTAATGGTTATTGCTATAACTGTAATAAGTATGGACATCAGGCACATGAGTGCAGATCAAATTTAAATAGGAAACCCAATAAACCTTATATAGATAAATATTGTCGCACTTGCAACATACATAGAAGCATGTCACAAGAATGCAGGACAAAAATGAAGCAAGTCAGGAAACTGAAAGAAAATAACAAATCATATCAACCGAGAAGGCAAGGTAATGCATATACTTTGGATTACAATACTTGGGTTAATTGCATAGCATGTGGAAGGTATGGACATGTAGCATCAAATTACATAAGAAAAAATTGGAGAGGAAGATCTTGTAATTGGACAAGTACTAGTATGGCATGTTTCCACTGTCACAAAGTCGGTCACCTAAGAAAGGATTACAGAGACCAAGAACCACAGATATATACAAATGCAAATGGAAATACAATTTAAAAAATCATGAGAATAAGAAATCAAATGTGGAGAAAAGCATCAAATGACAATGTTGGATTAAGCACTGCAGTCGGTGACACCTCATCCATCGGATTAGGTGATATCACCACCTCCACCTAATCATAGAAGGTATGGATGGAACTGAATTTCAAATCAGTTATATTTTACAAATAGTTCCTTATATCTAGTGAATGCATACCAAATCAGCATGAAATAAGATTCACTATGAGATTACATGTTTAGAACTTAAACTATGTACAGTCAGTAAAAGCACGACCGAGTAAATATTTGCTAGTCAGTAAATATTGGCAAGGTTAACTGAGTCGTGGTATCAACTGAGTAATATCTAAGTGTTAATCGAGATAATGTCTTTTAAAGTGTAAACCAAGCACAACTACATCTACCAAGTTATGGTAGGTAAAGCATTTAATGCAAAAGTTTGAGCAGGAAATAAAATTTCTAGTATAAATACATGATGGACTTAGTTATTTTTTCACACACCAATCATGAAGAACCAGAGTGATTTGAGCAAATAAATTCCAGAGCTTTGAGAAAAGATTTAAAGGATTCTCAAGAAATTTTATCATGATCAAAAGTAAGTTCCGCAACCATCGAATTATTTTACAAAATATTTGTGAAGCCCTAAATTTCAGAAACAATAGCATCCTTGTCAAAGGTCATGAAATCTAAGTCTAGAAGTGATAAGAAGGTCACAATAATTAAGTTTACAACCTGTGATGAACCGAAATACAAGTTACACCCCGAGATTGCATCACAAATTGACCAAACCGGTGCATTTTCAAGTATTCTGCCTAGGGTTTTTCTAGTTCAATACATTCGCACTTACATCCACTGCAAGATCAATGAAATAGGAGATTTTTGAGCTTCAATCCACCTTTCAGGAGCTAAGTATGGATAGAAATATCAAAGATGAGTACAAACACTTAGAGGTGAAGAATTTAATGAACACCCTATATTTCCCGAGAGAGTTCAAGACATAGTGGATTAGGTTTGTTTTGAGTCAAGTGCATGAAGGGAAGTTATGGCTATATGAATAGGTTAAAATCGCAAAGGAAATTATACATGTAGTCACTGGTTATCCTATTATCGATAAAGTGAAAGCCATTAGGAATGCACCGAGGACCGAAATAGAAAAGCTTACCGGAGCAGAATGGGATGACAGAGGTATGAGACTCAACACAATTGTTGATCCTGAGATAAGGTTTGGAGCCTATGTAGTCAGTTACAAAAAATTTCAATCAAGTGAGCCGAATAATGTACCGTGTGGAGCCGTGGACATCGCCTACAAGATTGTAAAGAAAGGTTTTCAATTTGACCTAGCCAGGCTTCTACTAAAGCAATTAGATGAGAATATGAGAACCATTAGGACATCAAAGTCAAATACTTGTAAGTTTAGTTCCCTACTAATTTGTATATTTTTCTATGTGCAAAACTTCTTTCCCTCAGTCGGTAATGTTGACTGGGATGTCGACTGACCGACTATTATGAAAATTGGTGAATTTATTCAAGGTCTAGGACATATTTTTTTAATGTTATGGATGTTTATTTTGAAAAATGTAAGGAAAGAATGCATCAAAGGATCAGGATACCAGGTCGGCTAGTAGAAAAACATAAGGATGATATATGCTTCCTAGTGGATACCGACACCACATTGATCAAGGTAGTTGAACCAAGGACTGCTTGGTTACCCCATATGGGCTATGAATTAGATATTGATCAAGCTTCTAAGTCAATACAGGCATTATTGGCCGAGCCCAAAGATCCAAAGGAAACTAGGTTTGATACCTATGAAGAGGCCAAACTAAGAATAAAAATGGATCTAGTCGGGGTAAAAGTCATTAGAAAATCCAAGAAGATGATGGATACCTTGGTAAAATAGTTTGGTGATGAAGCATAAGAAGATGAGGCATTTGCAGCTAATCCGGTTGAAGAAGCAACTGAGGAACAGTTACTTGTAAGCAACAGTGAACATGATGAGGAGGAAACTGAGTCAGATAGGGATATCCAAACTACATCGGTCAAGACCAAAAGGAAGAGAAAACTAGAAGTACCGACAAGAGAAAGGACAAGGTCCTTAATAGCTGCTTCTCTGCCCCTGAAGAAAGGAATAGTAAAAATATCAAGGCCTACTCCTACCAAAACATATCAAAAGAAAAAGAGAGGTGCCCAAGTCACCTTTGAGAAACCTAAAAGGAGTAGAAGATTAATTAGAGCCAAAGATGATATTGATGAAGAAGATGATGAAGAAGAGGATCAAGGTAAATTTAAAAATGTTGTAAATAAGAGTCAAACAGTAGATGAGTTAGCAAATAGAATAAAGGAAATAGGGAGTCTAACTCACCCTAAGTTAAGTCGGTATGTATATATGACTACCGAGGATTAGGAAAGAGTTGAAGAAGAAACCATACAAATGATGATCAAGTTTAAAAGAGTACCTATTGAATTTTCTAGGTATGTTCCTAAAGAGCTATATGAGAAAGTGTCAGCCAGGTGGACATATGCCCTACACACTAAGAAGAAATGAGGGAGCACTCATTGATTTTGGCTATGCCTACTCTATCGTTTCCCAAGATAGAAGGGTTGATGAAATATTACTCCAAAAGGTTTCTAATGAAAAGTAGAGCCATTGACATATTGGCATGCAACCTTGAAGAAGTTGATGAAAATAGCAAGCTTCTATGGACCACAATTTTAACATCTCTGGCAGAAGTAGATCAACTGGCATTGGCTATCATTCCCGAGAAGAAGAACACAAAGAAAGGTAAAGGAGTTCACTTAGACGATGAAGACTTAGCCACCAAGGATCCAATCAACTTATCCAATATCGAGGTAGAAAATGACACCATTGCTATTGATTTTTACCCATCTAGATACAGTGAAGAACATAGACAAGATGCTCTCGAACAATTAGTAAGACAGTGATAGATGATGTTTTAATTGAGGACATCACCAATGGAGACCCTGATGATATAAATTATGATGAGGATATCAACACTGTTGTAGACACCACCAAGGAGAATGCACCTAGTGAGGAAGCAATAGGTGAAATATCGGGTGACATACCTATATTGGTACAAGCAATTGACATTGTCACACAAAAGGAACCCAAAGGCTCAACCCTCAAGAAACAAAAGGATATACTTGAGGGACAGGGTACAACAGAGCAGAAATCTTCCAATGAGCCTGAGAATACAAAGGCAGAAACACAAGCAGTGGAAGAGAATATACCTGTAGAATTAGCTACAGTAGACACCATAATAAATGACCAAGGACAAGCCACCTAGACACCGGTCACCGGGAAAGAAAAGGAAGAAAGTGTGTCTACCAAGATAGAAAAGTCAAGTCTAGAGACTAAAGCTCTAGTTCCCTACACCAAATCACCTACACAAGAGAAGAAGAAGAAAAAGAAACATGGTAAGGGTCCTATCACACTTGATGAGGTTATTGAAATTCCTGAATGTGACCCTAGGACATTAGACCCCGAAGCATTGAGAAGATATGGTGAATTGTACACTAGGAAGGTTGCACAAGAGAAAATGAAGGAGAATAAAAGTAAACAAATTTTGGAGGAAGTTAGAGATATTTTAATGCAAGTAGTCCCCAACATCAATGTTGATGAGGAAACTCCCATCATTGATCAACTTACAACTCTAACTAGACACATCAATGCCCCCGATATAGATGTTGAGAAAAGATTGGAAGAGCAGGTAGAGGCAAAGATTCAATCCAAATTAGTAGATAAAATAAGCCAAGAAGTGGAAATTAATAAGGTCAAGCTCTCAAAGGTTGTTACCAAGCTTGAAACCATCATTCAAATTTTGTACAAGTTATGCATTGTGGACCATTTCACTACCGAGATTAGTGAAAAGCTCAAGAAACTTGATGAAGAAATAAAGGTCAATGCTAATGATTCTTTAACCAAGCCAAATGCTTTTCATAAGCACATTAAAAAGGTTCAAGAACTTCAGCAGTTGAGAATAGATTTGAGGAAGCAAGAAGATACGATAAGTGATCAAATCATCGAGCTTCAGGCTGAGTTGCTTCCCCATCTTAAGATCATGGAGCAACATGTAAATAAGGCAAAATATTAGTTTCCACCCCAGAAATTTTAGTACTAGAAAACATTTTTGACATGCATGTGCAAGTCGGTTTAGAGCACATTGCTCTTGAGAACCTGAAAGAGGAATGGGAAAATCTCTTGGATTCACTCAAAAAAACCCATCAACATATTTTTGATACATTGTAAGTACATTATTTTTTTTTGGCATTAATTTCAAAAATGGGGGAAAGTCAATGTATATAGAGTATATATATGCCAGTATGTGTTGGAAACTACAATTGAAACAATTGTTATATAGTCATTGATGTCAAACCTTAACTGGTAAGATAGTTGTTATCTAGTAGAGTACCATATCTTTTGATTGATGAAGAGGATTTGAAAAGAGGAGATAACAAGAGGACCTAAGGAAAGGTTGAGTAATGTGATACTTCAATGGGTACTTGATTAGTTGGCACATTGACAAGGTAATGTGTTGTTTATCTTTAACACTAAGTGAAAAAGAAAGACTGGAAACATAGGCTTAACTGAGCAAAAGTGAATAAATTTAGTTTAAGTCGAGTGATGCTAGTGTCGGTTGAGTGTCAATATAAGCCAAGAAAATTTAGTGTCGACCGAGCATCAGTAATTGTCAAGTAACAGATAATTAACTGAGCAAAGACGGTATTTGTCAAGAATGAAATTTTTAGCGATGACCGAGATATCCAGTAATGATCAAGGAGATGAACACAATATTGACCGAGTGTCAGTAGTTTATAGTTTGTGAAATAATTGAGAATCCCAGCCGACATAGTTGAATTTTTAGGATATGTAAAACATGTTGAAATTATTAATGAATGATATGGAGCATTTAATGCATGGTAAACCATTTTCTTATGGATTCAAGGAGAAGTTTGAAGATGTATCTAGAAGGAAAAGAAGGAGAATAAAATGATGGAAGGATTCGATGAATCTGACCTAAACCTAAGATCTACATAAGAGATTAAGTGGCAAAAGATTAATCTACTTGATTAAGGAGGTATAAGGATGACCTAATTGTGAGGTTATACAGAGAGTCGAAGAGGTTGATGTTATTGACTGATGAATCTAAGCTGAAGGCTAAGGTGAAGCTGTGAAGAGTTGAACTGAGTTGTGGTGATTGCTTGAAGAGAATTCCGAGCATATTAGAGATGAAGATGGAAATGAAGGTCAGACAGTAAATCAACATATGAGAAAATTGGATCTATATTAGCAAAGTGAGTTGTATATTTCATATCAGAACCTACTATTACTTTCTAATCATTGTATCAGTCAAAATCCTTTAATCAAGGTTAACCTAACAGTCATTTTTGTAAACCTTTTAATCAAGGTGACTTTGATGGAATATTCTTAAGCCCTCTAGCCAGGCCACTCTTAACAAGGTGATTAAATCCTTTAACAAGGTCACACCTAACAGTGTGTGTTGTAAACCTTTAACAGGGTTGGCTTCTCACAGAGCTCACTTTAGAAGAGTGAAAATCAATATCATGTTACAAGTGGTTTTTCCCAAATCGGGTTTCCACGTTAAATCTTGGTGTTATACTTGTATGAATGCTATTTGACGTGAATGTTGTTGAAAGTTTTATATTCTACAAGTTGATTACTTTTGGACAGTGGATTGCAAGTTTTATGTTATTAATATATGCTATAGAAACCAAGTTGAATTTCTGATTAGATCTAAGTTTGTTGAAGAGATAGAAAGTTGAATTGGTACATCTGGACTTGAGGATAACTGATTCACCCCCCCACCCCTCTCATTTATTCTAAAATCATCCTAACAGTATGTACTTCACACCGAGGGCATGCACAAAGGAGGAGTTAGTGAGTTAGTATATTTTTGGAGTTTGTATACATTTTGTTTTGGAAGTCATTACAAATACATAAGGTTTTGATACTAATGCCAAAGGGGGAGAATGTTAATCCTATTTGAGCATCAAAGGTTGTCATTAGTATCAATTAGTTATTCAGTCAGTAAAAGAGACAAACAGGACAGTCGGTCAACCACATAAAGCCTACACATCGAGAAAGACACAAGGCAGATCTCTAAGTTACTTGAATAAGGGTTTGACCAAGTACACTCACCAAGTGATAGACATGACCAAGTACCAAGCATTCATATGAACCGAGCACCAATTAATTACCGAATGGAAAATGCAGTGATTACCGAGTAAAATAGGAAACGACATAGTAATCTCAAATGATACAAACATCAATGCAAACGGTTCACACCGATCAAAAAATGGTTTACCAAGATCGAGATAGAATTAAATATGGATGTAATCATTAATTTGTTGATGATTCCTATGTAATGTTAGATCTAGGTTATTTTGTTACACCGTTGATCTTAGGTCTTCTAAGATATTGTAAACCCTAATTAGGTCAAGTTAGTTTGATATAAAATATGTAAAGATGTAATTATGAATGATGTAGCATGAAGGAGTAACCGCACAAAGGACATCAGGATATTAGAAAAATGGTTTTTGATAGAAGGTTTGAAAGAAGCATTCAGGTTTTTAGAACATACACAAGGCTACCAAGCATAACAGAAGGACACATACATCACTAGAAGGTGATATCTATTTGATATATTACAAATTTGAATCAGGCAAGATAGAGTTTCTAATCATAGATATATTTTATTGTTACCTTTTAATCATTGTAGAAGATCTAAAATCTCTTAACAGAGTGGACTGAACAGTTCTAGTTTAAATCTCTTAACCGAGTACACACATGTATTGTGTTGTTAAAATCCTCTAATCAGGTAGATCTAGTTGATCTAATTGTTACTCCTAATAGGGTAAGATCATCAAAAGTGATCACAATTTGTAGCCTTGACCAGCATACTTTGTTACTGCAGTAGTGAAGATTTGTGGGTGCCATCCCCACCGTAGTTTTTACCTTCTTAAAAGGGTTTTTGCAATACCAAAATATTTGTGTTATGAGTATGAATTTTCATAAATGGTTTATTGTTTAGATTACATTCAAATTACATTTTCAGTTATATTTGAATGTATGTTTTAGACAATGGATTCAGTCGGTTAAATGTTATCTACTACTACAAAGGTTTAGTCTTGAAAAGTTTTGAAGGTACTAATTCACCCCTCCCCTCTCAGTACTTATCTTTCCATAATCGCAACATTCATTTCTGCCAAAAATATAGTCATGTCATCTTATGGTCTTGGATTCCCCTTTATAAAAAATAGGGGAAGCAAAAAGCTTTAGATTGTTCACATTCATGCATTTTCATAACCAAAACAAACCAAACAACTGAAACAGAACAAAAAGATTACAATGAGAATTATTTAAATTCAAAGCCCTAACAAAATGATTAATCATTTTATTTTACAAACTATAGTCTCAGCCTTCAAATATTTTTCCATATTGAACATCCGCAAAATAATCCTCCAATAATAATGTTTCACCACGGAGCATCATTTGCAAATTATTCACCTCTTTGAGTGAAAAATACTCCTTGTGAAAGAATTAATTTCCAAGTCAAAATTTTTTTTTAATATTCTTGCTCATCATTATGGCCCCAATCTTTCTTTGATATACTTATTATTGTTCAAAACATTTATCTTTCAAGAAAATATGCAAATTCACACTTTTTCCTTTACTTGAAAATAAATTAAAGTTGCTTTTGAATATTTTAATTACCTCATCTTCACATGATATTTCACATCCTCTCATAGTTTTTGAAAAATTATTATTCATATGGTTATAATTTACCCATCAAATAAACTCTTCTTGTTTCATCGAGCTTTCTTCATTTATATTTCCTCAACCTAATATTTCACCCGAAAGAATAAATCTATTATTTATCAAAGTTAGGGAAAACCAATAATTAATCTATCACCATTTCGGAAGTCATATGACTCACCCTATGAAATGGCTATAGAAATTGCCATTTCGCAACTCTCTTAATTTTCCTTCTGCGAAATAGTGAAAGTTAAGGTTTTGGTTGCTCAAAATTTATTTTGTGCTCACAGATTTCCATGATCACAGTATGAAGGATGTCTATCTTCTTTTTGATGAATATTTTCAAATATTTTCTCTAATCGAATCTATTTATGCTTTTCAACATTTTACATTCCCATCAATACTCATTTTGTTGAGAAATAAGTTGTTGGTCGTCGCTTTTGAATCTGGGTCATTTTTGAGCTCCTAGGCTCTCCAAAAATATTAATTATTTTTGTAAAAATGTCCTCCATGGCAGAACATATTATCTGGGCAGCAATTTAGAGATGAAAATCATCATTTATTACTCATATTCAGGGCCAAAACACTGCCAAAACTTCTTATACAAGAAATAACTTATGCTCTTTTCCTTTGCTTGGAATTTGCTAAAATATTTTCAACCAGTCCATTTAGTGCTTTCTGAGTACTCATGCCAGTTATGAGACCATATCATAGCCCCTTTTCAACTGTTTGAAAAATACTTCTCAATGTTTGGTGCTCATATGTGCTTCCATCGCTATTTCAATCTTAGTTTTTTTCGAAATAGCGATAGATTTTCTATTTCACAGATTTCCTTTAGTTTTAGAATAACAACACTTTCCATGTTTGCAATATCCGTCGTCTTTTTATATTTTGCAAAGCAATGTTCCAAACTATAGAGAAAATTTTAATTTTTCCTGTAGCCATTTTGAAGTAATTTTGTTGCAGATTAATCAGACACTTTAGAGCACTGAAAATTTGCAAAATTTTATGATAATTAAAATAAAACATGATTTTTATCTCAGATTATAAGCAACCTACCAAATTAAGTTTGTAAAATGACCTACCTGAGCGAGAAAGTGTTTGCTTTAAAATAATATACCAAATGGGCTCTGATCTATGCAAAAATTAAACTGGAAACATTTGAAGTCAAAATATCAGGTGGGTTTTCCTCTAATTGTGCAAATTTGATTTTTTTTCTTGATGCATTTTTACGTCTGAGATCGGTTAGATAAGATAAGATAAATTTATTAATGTCCAATAGAAGACCAACAAGGGTCTATGGGACAGGAATCATACAGCCAAAATAGCAAGAAACCAATGGACCACCAAAACAATTAAAAAGCATGTCAGAACTTTTCTAGTCTCTATGAAATCACATAGGCACATAAGCACAACATAATTCCATATACCAAGAAACTTATCACAAAATGGTTTTCAAACATCATTTATGAGCACCAAGACTTTAATTGTCAAAGTTGACAACTTTCCATTTCTGAAAAATTGCATTGTTAAACTATTTAAAGCTGTATTTTCTTTCCCCTTCAAAATCTTGTCAAATCAAGTGATAAAGATCTGCAACCTGGAACATGAGTTTATCTTCATACAAATAATCACAAAGACAAATTTATCTACTGAGATATCTGTCCAACCAAAAGATATTAAATTCCAAAGGGAGCTCCTGACTGATAATGTCACTCTACAAACAACAAATTTGCATAAACTTCATTTAGTTTTAGCCTAGCAAAAATATCAGACAGACTCATAGAGATTTGAAAATTGGCATAGGGCTACATTGAAATGCATAAAATTGCATGAGACAATTGGATTAGAAAGGATGAGAAAAGGCATCAAGATGTTTAATCACCAAAACGGCTAGTTACAAAGAACTGTAATATGCAAGTTGCACACCTTAGGAACTTGCTTCTTAATAGAGGCATCAAATTCTATTATGAGGGGATACAAATGGATACACGTACTTATTTATAGGTGACAAACATGATTTCAAGGGAAATTCATTTGTTGGGCGTGGAACTCAAAAGCTCATTTTTAGGTTTTCACATTGAATGGGTGATCCAGGAGCATCTCGGGTCCTTGGCAATCCTATGTCACCAAAAAAAAGTTTGAGTTTTATGTGTTGCTCGGTTCCTTGTTTGATTGAGTTGGCTCGGTAGTTTCTCGGTTCCTTCGTTAACCGAGTTGGTTGGTTAATTCCCTGGCGCTCAATTTTCCTTGCTTACCGAGTTGTTTCTTTTGGTTTTCTATTGAGACCGACTTGTGCACTTAATTGTGATCATGAATTTAATGTTGCTATCTATCATTGGGAAGCGTGTGGACCTAGATCTAGTCATCCCTTCCGTTAATGGTGGATCTGAACGCCAACTTGTTCGGTAGCCTCTTGTATATACTGTAATCATTGGTTGTAGTTTTAGACAGCAACTTAGAGCTAGATGATGAATGGTATCAAATTAGGAGTTGAAGATAGTTTCTGAATCCTCGCATGTTGGAGGACTATTGTAATTAAACTGTAATATCTAGCCCTAACCGGGAAGGCCTTACAGCCTGGTATGTATGAATCTATTTGATGAAATATAATGGATCTGATATGCATTCTCTCTCTCTCACTTTGTGTGTTGTTTCTTCCGTGTGTGATCTCTACAAGGTAGATTTGGATTAGGGTGTTCCTTTGGCCCCTCATCCACCCCTGCCTTGCATCAGGTGGTATCAGGGCAAAGGTGAGATCTAGATCTAGATTTGTGAATCTAGGTTTGAGGGTTCCTTCTTGTCAAACTCTAGCTGATTTGTTGTGGGGTAGAAGATTGTGATCTGGCATGCAATTGCAGAGGGTTTCAAGATGGTTCATGGGAGGTGAGATGCGGATCCAGGATTGACAGACATGTTGAGACAACTTGCTGCTAGGTTAGAAGCTGTTGAGACAGCCCAACGTAGAGGAAGACATCTTGAAGATGTTAGTGATGATGAAATTGAGGAAGAACAAGGTGATGTAGAACCTGCAACGGTGATGGGTCAGGGTGAGGAAAGATTGTTGAAGGCTTTGACAAATTTGAAGTCTACACCACATTTTAATCTTCCTGAGTATAGTGGAAAGCTGGATTTAGATGAATTGGTGGATTGGATCACCGAGATGGACAAGTACTTTGAATATGAAAATGTTCCTGAGGAAAAGAAGGTGAAGATAGAAAGCATGAAGTTGAAGAGTCATGCATCCTTGTGGTGGGAGCATCTGCAATTGGACAGAAAGAGGAAAGGCAAAGACAAAATTAAGGTATGGAATAAAATGGTAAATAAGTTGAAAGAAAAATTTTTACTTTGTGATTATCAGATTAACCTAGTTAGGTGAATGCAAAGTTTAAGGCAGAAAGATAGCTTGGTAAAAACAAAATTTGAGGAATTATATAGATTAGATATCAGATCTAGACATGATGAAGATGAAGTGGAAAGAATTGCTAGGTACCTGAATGGATTGAGAGTTCCCATCCAAGAAGAAATCGGTTTGGTTAAATTGGAAAACATTGAAGAAGCTTATTAGTTTGCCTTGAAAGCTAAGGAGAAATTGAATAAGAGACATGACCAAAGATAAAGAGGTAGAGGTGGTAGATTTCCTAGAGGAAGAGGTAGATCTTATGGTGAAAACAATAGATCTGATTTGAAAAAGACAAATCTGGATAAAGGCAAGACCGAGTGGAAAGGTGAAAGTTCATCTAGAGGAAGAGGCAATAACTACTGAGGTGGTTATAACAGAGGTGGTTTCCAAGGAACTTGTTACAATTGTGGAGAAGGAGGACATAGGTCATTTGAGTGTACAGATGCAAGTAAGAAGGTCGATAGCACTAGAAATGCTTTGGTGCAAGAAGACTCACTGAATGAACCTAAGAAAGAAAAGAACTTGATGGTAAGGAGAGCACTTTAGAGTGAAAGTAATAAATAAGATCCGGTAAGGAAAAGTTTGTTGAAGACTAGATGTAGAGTTTTTGATGAAGTGTGGAAGGTAATCATTGATAGTGGAAGCTCGGAGAACTTGGCATCTGAGGAAATGGTTACAAAGTTGCAGTTGGAAAGGTTGGAACACCCAAAGCCCTATCAAATTTCATGGATCAAGGATGAGCATACACTCTTGGTAAGTGAACAATGTTATGTGAATTTGAAAATTGGAAAGTATTATGATAAAGTGTTATGTGATATCATGCCTATGGATTGTTGTCATATTTTGTTGGGTAGACCTTGGCAATATGATAGACATGCTATATATGATGGGAGATTGCATAAATATACTATTTGGGCTGATGGGAGAAGACAAATCTTGTTACATTTGATTGAAGAATGTGTTAGTAGTGTTTGTACATCTTTGAAAGTTTTCTTGACGGAAGGAAAAAAGTTTGTTAAGGATTTGAAGAAGAATGATGTATGTTTTGTTGTGATTCCTAACAAACCAAGTAAGAAAACTAAGGATAGCATCCCTGAAGAGATTGATAAGTTACACTGAGTATAGAGAGATCATTTCTGACAATGTACCTGATGGTTTGCCACCAAAGAGAAGAATTGATCATTGTATGAATTTAATCCCAAGATCTAGTTTACTAAATAAGGCACCACATCAATTGACACCTACCGAGAATCAGGAATTCAACCGACAAATTCAAGAATTGTTGCAGAAAGGTTTGATCTGAGAAAGTTTGAGTCCTTGTGTAGTACCAATTGTATTGGCAGCTAAGAAGAATGGAGAATGGCGAATGTGTACAGATTCCAGAGCAATAAATAAGATAACAGTGAAATATAGGTTTCCTATACTAAGAATGGATGACATAATGGATAGTTTGACTGGAGCAAAGTATTTTACCAAAATTGATTTGAAAAGTGGATATCATCATATCAAAATCAGAGAAGGTGATAATTGGAAGACTACTTTTAAGACAAGAGAAGGTTTGTATGAGTGGTTGGCAGATCTTTTCTTTAAGGAAATTGTTAGATTGCATGGATTACCGAGGAGTATCATCTCTGACCGAGACAGTAAGTTTGGATATTGTTGGTGAAGAAAAGAGAAGTGTTGAAGGAATAAAGTTTGCTGAGTTCATGAAGACATTGCATGAAGATGTGAAACATAAGTTGGAGAAAAGTAATCAGAAATACAAAGATAGAGCTAATAGATCAAGAAGACATAAGACTTTTGCAGTTGGTGATGAAGTAATGGTTCATTTAAAGAAAGACAAATTTTCTGTTGGAACATATGGGAAGCTGAAAATGAAGTTTGGTCCTTGAAAGATATTGAGGAGATTTGACTGTGGAAATGCTTATGAGATTGAATTACCTAATGACATGGATATATCACCTATATTCAATATTTTTTATTTGTATGAGTACCATGAATCGAATGAAGAAATGATAGTACCGAATGATTATCCTAAGAGACAGACAATAGAAGTTGAGCAGATTTTGGAACAAAGAATTGGCAGAAGCACGAGAGGAAAATAATATATGGAATATCTAGTAAAGTGGAAAATTAGACCGATTGAAGACAGTTCATGGATTTCACAATCTGAGTTGGATTCAGCCCGGATTGTACATGTTGCAGGATTCAAAGAATCATTTCAAATAACCCTAGGTGTCTGATGCAAGAGCATCTCGAGTCCTTCGCAATCTTGTGTCACCAAAAATAAGTTTGAGTTTTCTATGTTGCTCGGTTCCTTCTTTGACTGAGTTGGTTCGGTAGTTGCTTGGTTCCTATGTTAACTGAGTTGGTCGATTAATTCCCTAGTGCTCAGTTATCCTTTCATAGCGCTCGGTTTTCCTTGCTTACTGAGTTGTTTCTTTTGGTTTTTCGTTGAGGCCGACTTGTGCACTTAATTGTGGTCACGGATTTAATGTTGGTATCTATCATTGGGAAGCGTGTGGACCTAGATCTGGTCGTCCCTTCCATTAATGGTGGATCTGAAGGCTGACTTGTTCGGTAGCCTCTTGTATATATTGTAGTCATTGGTTGTAGTTTTAGACTGCAGCTTAGAGCTAGAAGATGAATGGTATCAAATTAGGAGTTGAAGATAGTTTATGAATCCTCGCATGTTGGAGGACTGTTGTAATTCAATTGTAATATCTAGCCCTAACCGAGAAGGCCTTATAGCCCGACATGTATGAATCTATTTGATGAAATATAATGGATCTAATCTGCATTCTCTCTCTCACTTTGTGTGTTGTTGCTTCTATGTGTGAACTTTGCAAGGTAGATTTGGATTAGGGTGTGCCTTTGGCCCCTCGTCCACCCTTTCCTTGCATCAATGGGGCCTTAAATTTTGCAAAAATTTATAGTCCCAATAGGGGGTCATTTGACTTCTCCATTCTCTCTTATGGGGGGCGTTTTCCTCACATGAGGTTTTATCTTTCTCATATTCTTTTATGTATTCGTCTCTCTTTTTAGGGGGGAGTTTTGTCCCTCTGAGTTTTCTCCTTTTCTCTGCTTTATGAGAGATTGCATTGCATTGTTTTTGCAGTTGCATATTGTACATGGGTACCTATCATGGCCTAGTAGTCGGGACCCATCTTGCATTATCATCTAGCATTGTGACTTTAAGTGCATTCCCCTAAGTTGCACTTAAGGGGGGTGTTGGTGTAATTAATTAATTCTAATCACACTTTACTTAAGCTTACTCAGGATAATGCATCACATAGTAGTTTGCATACTAGACACCTAGGAGTTTGTATTTTATTCTTGTACATGGTGTAGGAGAATTCCACTTTAGGTGTTGATAGTTGTTATCTCATTTTCACTTTAAGTGTGAGATCCACCTTTAGTACACTTATCAAATTATCATCCTCACATTGTTGCACATACTTCATTATACAATAGAGGATGATCCACCTTTGATGGACATGTGATGCCACCTAGTGAGAGTGATAACTTGTCTCTAGCTTATATCCTAGTTATCATGCATTGTCTATATAATTAGGCACATCTACATTGTACACATATATTACTTTCATTATTGATCATTATTGAATATAGTCAATTAATTGATCATATATTTTGTCTCTCTTGCTTGTGCTATTATTTGGGATTCTAGTGTATGCATGTGACGAAGATGATCATATCCTAGATCATGTGATAAATGTTGTAGTGTTGTCATTGCTGGCAACAATTCTTCTGGGAAGATTGAATCATATATACTTGTGATAAAGATGATTGCATAAGGATTTTTCTATGTTTTCAGTCTACTGGTGATAACACACTCAATCATGGAAAATGTGTTGCGAGGTGATGATTTGGACTATTTGAATGGTGCAATTGGTCAGGACGTATCTACAGAGTCATGTTTACCTACATCTCTGCTCGCTCAAGCAGATTCGAAGTACACTTGGAGATTTGAGTCAAACATCAGCATAATTGGCAAGAATAGTTAACCAATCCAACCAAGGTGATTAAATCGAGGTAGTGATCATATATTTGTCAATGTTTGATTTGCTTTAGAAATGAATTGTTTAGAGCCAACATTGAGGATTTCAATTTACTATGTTGGCGGGATCGCCTATGAAATTTGAATAGATTTTGGAGGCCGACTTTAGTAACACGTTTTAGGGTTGTTCCACCGAGCTAAATATTTATATAAGGAGATGAAATCAAGAGTTAGGGTTGTTATTGGTTAATGCGGTGGTTGCGGTCTATGAAGGTGATTGTGCAGTTGGAGTAGAAGGGTTAGAGAAATTAGAGAAATGGAATGTAGCGGATCTATCAGGAAGAAGGTGCTACATTCATATCACTTATTGAGTTTCTTACTCAAACAAAGTTCTAACTAGCTCGCGGTCAAAATCCTTTAACAAGGTTACTCTTAACAGGGTAAGCAGGATCCTAACAGGTATGAAGATAAAATCCTCTAACCAGGTGATTCTCAGAAGGAGTTTTAAATCCCTTAATAGGGTAGTTCCTAAAAGGACTTTGTAATAGTCTCTAACCAAACCATAGATACTCTTAATCGGGTATACCTTTAACAGGGTGATGTAATGCTCCTAACAAGGCAAATTTTATTAGTGCACTAGTGATATTAGTGGGTGATAATTCCCTTCGTCGTTTTCCCCTCTAACAAGGGTTTCCACACAAAAAAAGTGGTGTCCTTGTGTTGATTATTTGTGGATTTTTATTTGCTTTGCTTTTATGTGGTGATATCATTTGCATGTTGGTTAATATGGAAGTTGTTTAAGAATGTTTTAAGATCTGTGGTTGCACATACTAACATCTAGACCTCGGCATATTATCTTAGGCAAATTCTTACAGTAGTAATAAACAAGGAATGGAATGTTTATACTTTGCACATCATTCCATTGATTAATTAGAATTAAAAATACATTCTATACATATGTAAAGATTTCATATTATAATATCCTCATTTTACTCCAACTAATATCCTTTCATCATTTAGAATTCACTTGCTTCAATAATTCCTTCAAGCATTTATGCTTCCATCCATGGAATATTTGTTTGTGCCCAATCTTCTAAATTTCAAATATTTTACTTGTAGAGCTTGCATCAATAACATCATTCACATTAAGAATGGCGCTCAGGAGCTATATGAATTCTTCTAGTACTGGGATTAGGGTTACATTTCCCTCCTCTAGAACTAAGGTGAAATTTGTGTTTCCCCTTCAACATCATGGTTGGATTGGACCGATTTCATTGGCTCGAGGGCTTTGCAATAAGGCCGCAAATGTCTGCAACCTTAATGGAGATACTGAGAGCTTGGAGGTGCGCATGCAATAGAATGATTTTAAGGGTTTCTTGGATGAGAAACCTCTGCTAGTGTCAATAGTGTTAAGGTGGGAAGAGCAATAATGGTATGTGTTTTTGATGCTCCTGAAATGTTGCAACCGACAGACTACAAGGAGGGTGAGGGAGTAATGATGGGTGTGGGCGTGGCAAGGTTTTGAAGAATGGGAAATTTAAAATGATGGATGTTGCTTAGATGGGAGGATGCCCGCATGGGGCAAAGGATTTGAAGAGGGTGTGGGGGCGTCGTTTGGGCCCTCTAAATTTGGCCAAACAACAAATGGTGATGTAGCAAACCACGGGTGGTTTTGGGGGTTCTTTAGCTTCATCATCTAAGGTTGCCTCTATAGATCTGAATGTGGAGATTGAGGAGGAAATCGATCATAATGTCTTAGTTTTCTCTGAGTTGGGTGTGATTGGGTGGTTCAAGGGACTATGGCCAAGCTTACAAGATCTACATACTTGGATTTCTGAAAACTGGGAGCCCATTGTTGG